>VZTJ01004275.1:996961-1149827 GCA_013397795.1 Orthonyx spaldingii
CCGGGTTCAAGCTTGTAAAATGCTCAGTATGTATTGCAACTTGTTATGTATGCTTTATTTTCTTCTCTGGCCAACTTAGAATATCCACCTAAGTAACAACTAAGTCATGGGGCCCTGGCAATATTTCTTGTCTTGTCTTCTACTATTAATCTCAGATTCAATATGTCTTGTATAAATAGCCACTTCTGTACTGTCATAATTCAACTCAGAACTTCTCTTTTCATTCCTCTGTTGTCTGCAGCAGTCTGCAACTTGTTTTGGTGAGGTGTTATTTTTCCATCCATCTCTTCTTGCGTCTCTCCTTTTTTGTCACCTTCTTATTGAGTGATTCTTAGTGATAGTATATAAATAATTTATCTGTAGAATTTGATTAAGAATGAAGTCAGTTTTCTAGTTTTCATATTATTATTTAATAATGAACAAGGATTAGAAATAGAAAATAAAATTAAATCCAGTAAGTGTAATAATAATTAATAATTTAATAAATATAATAATTTTAATGTTGGATCTACAACTATCATTTACACCTTAAATTGTTTTCAGTCCTTTTCCCTTATCCTTCCAATCAGAGTAAAGCTTTTTTATGGAACTAGATTATTCTAGTTTCATTCAACTCCTTAATTTTTTTTCAATTTATGGGAGCAGTAAAATACTGAAAGTCTGGGTAGCATGCATGCTTTTGCCATATTTGTAATATGTGTATTGAGCTAAGTTTTTACAATATACTTGCTAAATCCTCCAAAGGACTATTTCTTCATTCCCTTGTTAAGCTGCCAAGTTTTTCCTCCTGAAGAATTTGTAATACTTAGAAAACATCAATAGTACTTACTGCACTTTATATTGTAACCAGAGGGTAGTCTTAACCTCAGGTTTTACCCCTGGGAAATCTGTGCAGTGCCTTTTAGTCATGTAAAATGCATACACACTTGTTTAATCCAAATTTCACTTCAAAATGGTTTGAACAAATACTGTTTTTCTCTGGCATTTCTTCTGTTTAAGATTAGTCTCATTCACTTTCTTTCCTTCTTGGTTTGTTGACTCAGGTTATGCACACAAACCACACACAGAGGAGGCCTCACCTTTTCAGTCCCTTCCTCAAGTCTTAGCTTTGAAGACAACCAGTTTTGGAGCCAGAGTCTGTAGTTAGGGCAAAGGGTCTGAAAGGGTTTTTTGGACTTTCCATCCTTCACTCTTAATTTGTCTCTCTCTATTTTACTGCTATATTTGGGTATAATACATACTTTTCCATGTGACTGTATTAAAAAAAATCACCACCAATTGTTTTCATTGCTCTTTCACTCTCATCATCAAGTAGTATGACAAACTATTATCTTTTCTCATGATCTGCCAATCATACATGAGGGGTTTTGTTTTCTTATAAGCAATCATCATTACAATGATGCTCAGAATTAGCATTTCTTCTGAACTGTTTCTCTTACATCTTCTATGAGCTTCAAAGGAAACTTCTTTTGCTTCAATTTGCTTGACAGCTGTTCTCTTATGATTCAACCAAGGAGATTGGAGTTTGTACAAAGGATGTGCTGTTGGATCTACTTTTTCCTTCTGTATTTCTTGTAATTGCATTCTGAGCTCAGTAAGTGTAGATACCACCTCTTCCTGGAGATACCTAGTTTTCTCAGGCTCTGTACATTTTCATCTGTGAATTGCACTTCACTTTGATTAATCATAGCACTCTATTTACATGCTTTTTCTTCAGTCCTCATTACTGATGGATGACACAGTACTTTTCCACAGAAACATCCAGAAATTATGCTTTGTTTCCGTAACATGGTAGTCATTCCTTTTCTCTAGCCATCTAGAGAATATCCTATGTTCATTTGCCAAGAATTTGTTATTACTAATAATGTATTCCTCTGTATATCTCTTGACTGTCTCAGCTGTACTACAAATTCAGATTTTACTTCTGCAGTGTTATGAGATTTGGTGTTGTTTCTTTCGGTCCCTGATTTTTTCATATTTCTTTCTTCAGTTTGCCTAGTGAATTTACCCTTTATCTCATTCTCTACATTTTAGAACTTGTCTCATGCTCTACATCTTAGAACTTGATTTGGTTTTTACAAATTCTTTCTTTGTTGTAGGGGAATTTCCCTTTTCTCCCATTATTGCCCAGTTCTACATCTTTTGTGTTGCTTATGTGCCAGGAGTGTGGCCATATCGACACAAGCAAAAAAATCTATATCAAATGTATTTCTCATCTGAACTCTCGCTCCGTTATTCTGGAACCTCTTAGAAAGCATGGATATGGCTGGAGTGAGTGATAAAGAAAGTTAAATTTTTAAATGAAAGTTTGCATAAACTGAAAGAAGCCCCAAGTCCAAATGTCTAAAATACCAAAATAAAAAAATATTATGCTTACTAACACATAACCAAGAATTTCATTAATCAAAGCAGAAAAGAAGGGAGAGTTTAGATATTCTCTGAAGGAAGAAGCAACAGAATTTGGCAGAAGCTACAATATGGCAAATGAAATTATGCTTGCAAGTATAAGGAGTGAAATGGATTATGTAATTACTTACAGAGATGTCTGGGCATAAAAGGGAATGAAATGGGTTCTGTTTGTCAATTTAAGTCAATGTTTGGTCATTTAGCACATTGTTACATACTAGATCAGTTTAACAAATCTGAAACAAAACCAATATCCTAAATTGTAAGAGACTGAGGGAATGTGTCAGAAAAAGAGTTTATATGAATGCCTCACTGGAAAAGAGCAGTAAAAAGAGAAACATTCATTAGTCCTAGCTGTGCAGCTTGGGTTTGCTTTTAGAATAATGTGCTCCAGTAATGCCATGACGTGTTAGTCTTTGAAAATCTAGGTATAAAGATACTATTAGTGGAGAAAAGGAACAAAAAGTTTTGGAAACAATGAAGGTAATTAAAAGCAAATTCTCTTCAGGGAAAGTGGCAAGTGCCTTTACTACCTTTGATCAGTTCTTGTGGGTCCCTTTAGAAAGTGCGTAGTGAATTTGCACAGATCTACAACCCCAATAGACTGGGTTAGGGACAGATGGTACCAAAACCAATTATTTGCTGACATTCAGAGCTCCGGATTGTATTTTCTCTTGATACATTGTGAATCCAGAGAAATTTCAGGCTGTCACAGAGAGACCTTAATTTCTCAATTACTAGCCTTCGGCAATGACTTCAGTCTCAACAAAACAGGGCACCCATTTTACCCCATGATATATGCTGCTTCTTTTGTTGTTATGTTCTTGCAGTGCTGCTCACCAGTCAGGTAACTTATCCAAAAGAGTAGAAACAAAACGAGTCACCTTTGCCTGCTTTCTCAGCCTGTGGTTTGATAAAGGTGATGGAAAAACAAAATAAACCTTCCTCCTGACCTAAGACTGTCCTCATTTTTCTCTGAGTAAGAATTCTGCTTTCATGAACCCTTTTGCTTCTGGGTCTCGCCTCACAGGCTAAAGAGAGATTAGTGGTAAAGTGATTAGGTCCAGTCAGTCCATGTGAATGAAAACAGGTGCAAGAATAAATGTCAGCCTGTCACACAGAGAAGTTTACAATGAAAGTGATCCTTGCAGCTGGAAAAACAGCTTTCTAGGGAATAGCAAGTAGCAGTGGTTTTTTTCCTTAAATATTTTTCGTAGTATTGATTTATCCATAATACCTCTAAGGCTATGGCTACATTAGCAAGCATTGCATGGAAATAGGATGGGTTTGTCTGAGGACCCCAGGCCTTCATTAGATGTTTTACTGGGGAATTTTCCTTGGTCTAACTCTAGTCTCGGCCTGTAGGCTGAACCCATTAGTGGTTGAAGTACCTTCGAGTCCCTGAAGCACACCTTTTGGGTTAGTTTAATTTGAAGCTAAGACCTTTGTGTGCCTGGAATCTAGTTTTCAGTGCAGGTTTTTTGCTGCAAAAAAAACCCCCCAAAATAAAACAATTCAGAGTCTGAACTGAAACACTAACATAGATGATTCTGTAATGTGTCTCTGGTTTACTTATCAACACAATCAGATATGGTGGCCATCCAGCTCTGGAGCTTCCTCTATTTTCTACATATTTCACTGTCTGCTTCCTTGTGTACAACAAGGAAGGGGTCCTTGGCATCCCTTGAAAAGAGCTTCGGCTTGTCCATCTACAGAGTGATGGACTTCCCATTTCTGCTGACAAAGAATGTAGCAAGTAACTAAGTCTGATTGAAAATGATAGCATTTACTGAAAACCATAGTCAGTCAGTACTACAGTACCTTGATCAATGATCATGGCATGAGTTCAGCAACTACTTTTCTACTGATAGTCCTATAAAATATGTGGTGACAAAAAAACTGGTGACCTGAGGGCAGTTAAGAAACATGCATAGAGGAATATAACACAGTAGAGATATACGTTGCAAAATCGTGTAGACAAAGCTATTGTGATTTTAGTAGCTCCTTTCTTAAATCCCATTGTTTTATGTTAGATGATAGCTGTTTGCATAATGAAAAGGAGACGTTCTAAGTGGGCTTTATGGAATTAGTATATTAATCTCAGAAAAGCTATTTTGGTTAATGAGTTTTGTCTTTTGAGTTTTTTTTTCCTGCGAGTTGGTATCCATCTCTTTATGTCATATAAATGCAGCACTGGAACTAAGTCATCTGATTGCTTGATAAGAATTCTAATACAAGACTAATTAATCATACCTCAGAGCTTGTATTTCAAATGAATTTTAGCAGCAAGATTTCCAAGAAATGCACTATGTTATACCCAGTAAGTCTCACAACAGATCAGGATTAATTTGTATACAACAAAGTAAGAAGTATGTAATTTTTTTTAAAATATTTTGTTATGCTTGGTGCTCCAAACTGAGTGCTGTGAACATATCTAGGTTGTATTTGCAAATTTCTGCTTAATTAGTTGGCTCCATTATTCAAAACATTATAAGTATTTTTGCGGGTACATAAAAGTAAATCAGAAGAGTGTGTAAATTCTAAGAATTCACTAGTTAAATTGTACAGTTATCAACACAGTAATATTTTAGAGTCTTCATTTCATCTCCTCTTTGTAGATTCATAAATATCAATATTTTTTAAAATGTTCCATTTAACAACATCTTCCATAGAATTATTTCACAAATGGCAGAAATTCTTTCTCTAAATTATCCCCAAAAGGAACACATACTTTGTAGACTAGAACTTTATTTAAAGAATAAAATACACATACTATATTCTCTATAATTCCTTTTTAATGGCATGCACTACACTTCTAAGTATTCTGAAAAAATAAATAAAATGTGTTTACTTTTTGTCAAGAGGGAGACTTACCAATTCCTATGAATTAAAGCAGAAGTTTTCCCT
The DNA here is from genome assembly GCA_013397795.1 of Orthonyx spaldingii. Taxonomy (NCBI): domain Eukaryota; kingdom Metazoa; phylum Chordata; class Aves; order Passeriformes; family Orthonychidae; genus Orthonyx; species Orthonyx spaldingii. The sequence continues at coordinate 1,002,275 of VZTJ01004275.1, forward strand.
GGATTTTGTATGAAATAATCAGAATACTTCATGTGGATTATCCAAAAACTTTATTGTCTCAGCTCTAGTCTTGTAATAGCTGATTTTAGTATTTTTTTCTCTTTCACAGGCAGAACGCATTAACTCAGTCTGTAAAATGTACTGTCACACTGCAAAGCATTAGCATAATTGGCTGGCACCTATTTCTTGGACATTCTGTCTGACAAACCCATGGGTCCTTGTGATTAAAATATGATGTATAACCTTGCTGATAGCTGTCTCCCAAGGAGGATAGCATAGAAGTTGAGAAAGAGTATTTTATTGGACTTGGAGTTGAAATTTAAGATTTGGAAATTTTCAAAGCATTTGCATATTTATAGTAGTGATTATGATTATAACTACTCAACTGCTGTATTATATTGATCTTGCAGAAATTTGCTATTAAATGTAGTAATTACATCTTTAGTAACGCTTATGATTTGTGTAAAATGTATAGTATACATAATAATGTATACGATGAGATATATGAGCCATTGGCTTTCTGAAAGTGGAGAAAAACACTTGGAAGTCTGAAAAATCAAGAATTCTGGTACTGTGTGGGGTATAGGCACCATGATTTTTGCAGGTGCCATTAAACCCTCTCATGCATGGTTATATATAGTGATTTTGTATACATGTGCAACGTGCAGTGTGTGTCTGAAGCACATTCCATACACATCATATGCAAAAGCGAGACAGGGAATGCTACTGTTACTATGACATGTTCTTAACTAACACAGACAACTGATTCCATTTTGAAAATATTCTCTGTTGAATTTGAGAGAAACTGTTATGCTTAAAAACTAAAAAGGCCAAAGGCTTCTACTTGCAAAATGGTGCACATGATGGCGTAACAGATTTCTGTGGCATCTGTATTATTTCTGGCAGTCTTGCCTCTCTAGTAATGTATCCATGAGCATCTTGTCTTATGAACGAGTCACATGGTACTGAAAGTAGCAGCTTTTACATATCATGTGCTTGTTAAGTGGAACTCCATTTGTTGCATTATTTCAGCTCAGCAAGGCAAGAAAAGGTGAGAAAGTTCACCTAGCACAATTTGGAAATATGAAGAAGTTACCATCAAACATGCTTTTGTATAGCATGTGGGGTTTTTTTATTTTAAGATCTAAGACCCTGCAGCCTAGCAAGGACAGAAGTAACTGCTGTGTCCCTTCAAAAAGAGGGAACTTTCCCTTCTTAGAATGATGGAGGAGCTCATTCTGGTAAGCTAATGAGTCACAGTGTGCTAAATCTTACAGTTGGCACAGGACTTGAATGGCCATCTGTTACTAAAAAGTTTCTTTTCTGAAAATGTTTTTGCTTTCAAAAATTATTGCATGGGAAACAGGAGATTAGATTTTATAATCATTGCCCTATTCTTTTTAAGGTGAAAGCTCAGCTTCAAAAGATGGGAGCTATTCAGCCCATAAACATATTTCTCCGTCAAGAAATTGACCGCATGCAACATGTTATATCCAGAGTTCGAACTACACTGACTGATCTCAAATTGGCTATTGAAGGTAAGCTACAATATCAAAAATCATAATTAAGGCACAATATTTTTTACTAGCAGTTGGTTATACTATATAACTAAATAATATTTCTCCTAGTTTCCTTCCTTTCTCTTTTGTTCCCTCCCTCACAGAGGTTTTCTCTCTTTCTCTGTCTTTATCATATGACCATTAATTCTAGTCCTTAAAAATCTCCTGATTACATCCCTAAGGACACTCCACCTAAATTTATTCTGCATGCATGTGCTCCAGTATTGCAGTTCTTGTCCCTCAGCACTACTTTACTTCTGTGATTCTCTCTAGGATCCTACAGAGCTCACAGGAGCTGAATTGCGTGATTAGGTCCACGAGTCATGTTACCAGAGTAATTTATGAAATTAAGCTGAGACATAATGATATAGAACAAGGTAGCAGTGTTGCTGCTAAGTAATTGAGAGACAGGAAAATCAGGAGGCAAGATGATAAAGACTTTAATTTAAGGTGAAATTTGACATTTTTGTGAAACTGGTTATACCAAATGGCATGTCTCTAAATGGAAGCTGAAGTGAGTGGCAGTGTCAGTCAAAAGAGAGAGAGAGTTCTTCTTTTAGGCATCACAGGAGGCAGGCAACGGCACTCTGTCTGTCAGAGACAGGAGTATTTGGCTGAAAGTGAGCAATGATGAATGACGTTAAAATAAACCAAGAGCAGAGGCAACCAGAAGCAGATGGAAAATTTGATCAGAAAAGGAGTGAGGAAAAAGAAGGGATAATGATGTTACCATCTGCTTTTTGTTTTCACTTCCTGTTTTGCTCATCTGCAAGAGTTGAAGTACTCAGGAAGGAAAGTATACTGTTGCTCAGCCAAGCTTCTTTAATTAACAATACATTAAAATGAAGCAGGAATTGGTCGATTCCATTGGTTACAATCTCACCCAAGTCTGCTGTTCTGTAGCATATGATATGCCTTTTGACATAGCTGATGGCATTACTGTAATCTGTCTTACTGGTGTTTTCAAGTCTTTTGACAATGTCTTTCATGAGGGGAGATTTTTTTTTTTAATTTCTATTTTTATTACATAAGAATAAAAGGGATTTTTTCCTATCACTTGTATGATACACTAAGACAACAGTACATGCTTCAGAAACCTCATGCCTATAATCTGAATCTAGGAAAGAGGTTCCTAAATGTGCCCAAGGCTAATAAGCTTTCACATCGTGTAATAACATATGCAAAGATCCAGCTGGAAGAAATAATTGTCCTCTCTTCCTAAGATGAAAGTTCCCTTTTATATGTGAATAGAGTTCCTTTTCAATTAAATAAATATAATATTTGCCATCCAAGAAAGTGTTAATCCTTCCTTGATTGTGACAGATATATTTAAATTCTCAATATGTATAATACTCTGCAGAAGGATGGATGAGTAAAATAATTTATTTGCACTTCACATTCAGTTCCACAGTGGGCACAGTCCTCTGCCAGATGTTTAATCAAGTTAATGCTGCAACTTTCATGCAGTTCTCTAAAATATAATTTCTTATGGACAGGCAAGTTAAATATAGTGAAAAATTGCTCTGAAAACAAAATTGGATGTATAGTTAACAGTAACAATTAATGGCTTCTGGCATGTTCATGATATATCAAGTGCATATGGTAGACTGCTAATTAGGGGATGGAAAGAACAATTAGGCACTCCACCTCAGCAAAACGGAAAACCCCAAACTATCTCATACTAGATTCTCCCCCAAAACTGCTCAACTGCAATCTCAGGTCATCTGAGATGCTTCTTTTTCTTTACAATGAGGTAAACTGATCTGCCTGGTCAAACAGGTAATGAGATTTTTGACATCTGCCCTGGTCATGTATCTGACTTTGGCTTCATGAACCTGTTAAGGCCCCAGCACCCACTTTCAGCAGACGTAAACTTTCAAATAAATGTTGTGTGTAAGAATATAGTGCATCTTTGGGTTATGTCATGTAGCTTTGTGAAAGAAAGCCTGAATATCTGATTCTGCAGTTTGGATGTGAATGGATGGACCTTGTCATTTTGATGTTGCTCACCAAGTTACATTTGAGGTAATGTAATGCCCTCCTCAGGGAGAGCCCATGTGCAGATGAACATGAGGGATGTAGAAGGAATTAGCAGAGACAGTTTTGTCCCTCTATCCAGAGGGCAGATTAAGTAGTGTTCAGCCTTTGGGACGGGTGAGGATGCTCATGTGTCCAACATGTTTGTTGGCAAACATGCCCCAGAAGCGTGCATCTCCACCAGTAAACTTTGCTGCCCAGAGGGATACTTTTTCTGGATCAAATTGTAGTAATTAGACTGTAGCTGCACTTTGTACTCTCACTTATGTCCCAACCATTACTTCTGCTTTAATTACTTATTGATTGCCCAGAGTTTATTTCACAGTTGGCATAATACAGAGCTACACCATAAATCAGAACACAGCAGTGATGGTTGTCCTCTCGAGTGACCTAAATAGAAGCCGTGTTCCAAACAGAGAAATCTTTTCATAGCCAAGGAGAAGTAAGACATGGGGTTTGCACCAAAAATGCCACATTTTAATAGGTTATGAACAGCAGATCTTGAGCCCCTGTCAGAAGGTGACCATTCTTTGTAGGGCAGTATCCGAGCTGTAGAGTTCCTGTGTACTGACCTCCTGCCTCTGGCAGTGTAGAGGCCTCTGACACAGAATATTAATCCCCCACTCTTTATTGTAGAGTGAGTACTTCAAAATTCCTCTCCCACTAGTGCAAATAGTGTCTCTAAATACAGTAAAATCTAATGACCTATCCAGTTATTCCTAGCCTTTTAGAGTTTTTTTGAGTTGAGTTTTTTTGAATGTGGCCTCTCTGTGAGATTTTGTAGCATTCTCTTTATTTCTCCATTCACTGAATAAGAGTGGTATGCATTTTGATGTGTCTTCTCTTGGTGAAGAAAGTGAGAAGAGAGATTCTGTGGGAGTGGTTTTTGTGCATGAAGTGGAGCATATTTGTAGTAGCACTTAGAGTGGGTATTGAATCCTTGGCAGTGGAAATAGGCACAGCTTTCAGTTTGATTTTAATCCTGATTCTTTTTAACCCACTTAACATTGTGTTTAAAGGCTTCTTGTGAAAGAAACCAATGCTTAACTCATTTACCTCATTTACTTATATCTAGATTCTACTTTGGTCATAAAACTGCATCCACTTGGTCCTGGTTTCTGGTACCTTACAGCTTTGTGTTCAAACACAAAACCTTGGGAATTGCCTAAATTGCCTACTTCATGAACAAGTGAAAAACATCTGAGAAACCTTGGATTTTTTATCTTTTCATGTCATATATGTGCCACATGATCACAGAACTCGCACTGCTATATGTACGGTATTTGGAGAGTCTGGAGAAAGAAGTCCTTTTCCTGACATTTCCTGAAAATACAGCAGTTCTATGGCGGTGTAGTTCTATGCACGTTATAGGAGTTTTGTAAGATTTTTATGTCATCTACACAAACTTGTGTGTTAAGCCCAAGGTAAAGATCCACTACTTTTTTCCAACTCAGCATACCATGAAGTTGCAAGTAGTGTTTGCATCATGATGCTGCAAGGACTTTCTGTGCATTGCATGTAGCACCTTACAAGAGGGATATAAATGAAGTCCAAGAGAGTCAAAAGAGGTAGCTGGTAATTTATTTTAACCTACATGGTGGAAAAGTGAAGCTCAGGAAACTAGTCTTGCCAGAGTGCACAGGAAAGGTAATTTCCCATGAAAGGAAGAAGTATGGTCTCATTCCCCCTGTCTGGCTAAGTTCTATTTTGACTTGTAATGGTATAAGACTGCTAACATAGTTTTATTTTGGCTTACTGACAATGGTAATAGAATTTTGGGCTGAAAGATCTTGGACTCTTGCCTTACTAAGTTCTACAGCATGTGTGAGGCTTGTAGGGACCATCACTTTTGGATTAAGATTTTATTTGAAAATCATTAAGAGCACTTGGTGAAGACATTAATGGAATATAAAAATGGGAAGATCATTTGAGGAATGGAGGGGATGAGTCTAGTATGTCTTGTGGTGTAGTTACTCTTGGCTCAGCAGCTCTCATCCATTATTTACTTCTCATCCTGATAAGAACACCAGAATGCCTCCTGTTGTCTTTTACAGTGTGGCACATCATTTCCTAACTTCTTAATAGGTGTTACATATGCTTGCCATGATGCTGGCCAGGACAACTGTTTAGAAACACACACTGCACATTAAGGACAAACTGCAGAATAGAGTTTATCTGCCTGCTGTATTACTCTAGCTCAGGGTAGTGATTTGTATTACTTTTTTTGTAGACTTGTGTGTGGATTTTCATCTTCAAATTGCTGCTTTAAGATTTTTATTTTAAGTCCTTTGATGGAAAGGACTCTTCAGCCAACAGCATTTAGTACTGGAGCTGGTACATTTTCAGAACAATTTCCAAGGTTACTTTCAAATTGCCTTCTTTCTGACTGAAGGATTTAGCTATTGAAGAGAATCTAGGATTTTTGTGCTCTTCTATATGAAAAATTGCATGCTACTCAAGTTTCTTAGTCCCTTTCACCTCTTCTGACTTGAATAATTAAATCAGAGGATTCTGCACCAGAAAAGAAAGGTGGGAAACAAAGAGAAAACAGATCAGGGGCAAAGGTTAGATGCAGATGCAGAGAATACTAGTCTACAAGTAAAATATGGAGAGAGTGTTGTGGATTGCAGGTCTTGGCTGTCTGTTTTACTCTTCCTGTTCTGGAGAGCTGGAGCAAAAGAAAGCAGTAAACTATTGAGGAGCCTTGGGATTAAAACAGTATGGTGGGGTTAAATGAGCTTCTGAGAACTTCCTGGGAATCACCTCCAAATGCTGAAGTGCCCAAGCACTACAAGTGAAGAAAGAGGAAAACACCCAAAGAAGTGCCTGAAGCTAAGAAGTAGCTCAACTTCTATCAGCACAGCAGTGGTGGTCACAGAGCTGGCAAAACCATAAAGCTTGCAGAAAAAAAAAAAAAAAAAACAAAAAAAAAGGAAAAAAAAAAGAAAAAAAAAAGGAAAAGAAAAAGAAAATAAGTTTTAGCTATAGGAAAACATACATTATCTTTTATGCCTTGTGCCTATGGGTGGAATAATAAAAAAAGCTTTGGAGAAAACACAGGGAAGTGTTAGCTGTTGCCATAAGGTAGAAAGAGAGGAAACCTTAGGAAATTATAAACAAGTTGGTTTTTTCTTTTCAACATGTTCAACAAAGAAGAGGGAGTTGGAGCTTGGTGGTGGAGGCAAGGTGTGACTGCTTCAAGAACAAAGCAGGTCGTTTGGGAGGTAGACTTGAGTGGGGATTAAAGGATGAAAAGGTAAACTTTGGAGTGGGGATTAAAGGCTGAAAAGGTCAGTTTTTGGAGTTGCAACTGGGACACTCAACAATGGATTGATGCTTTCACTGAGCTTTTTTCTCTAGGTACTGTTCAGGTTGGCTTAACAGACTCATTGTCTAGCAAGTATTGTCCTCCAGGGCTAGTCTCCAATTTTATTATAATGATATCAGCTATTGGCAAATTGTACTTGATGGAGAAAGTAGCTTTTTCTCATCTCATTTATATCCTACATAATTATTCTTGTTATTTTTGATTTACATCTGTGCCTGTAGGAAGAGAATCAGTCAGTGGACTGAGGCTTTTCTTAGTTCATGCTGGAATTTAAGATCCTTTCTTTGTTCCTAACTTTAGCTACTCATTTAAATGAGATATGCAAGTTTCCTAGTCCAGATAGACACTTTCATAAATGTGAAAATCAAAACAGATTCAAATTTTACAAATTTCACAGCTTTCAGATTCAGTTTGTGGGAGGTATGGTAGTGAAACGGGTCACCTCCAAGAAATAATACAAGCTCCTGATGTAGTCTGTTCAGAACATTACATCTATTGAATGAATCATTCTAAAACCAGATCACTTTAAAAGAACAGATTATTTACTTTAATTATCAATAAAAACTAGTTATCCTCAGAACTGAGAAGCTTTATTTGGGTTATTCACCACTCAGTGATTGGATAGATTTACATGTGGTTTAGAAGGGAGATGGTATAAATTTAGGGCAATCAAAAAGGGGAATCCTAATTTCCAAACTGTGTATACTGTGCAAACAGTATGGTTACAGTAGATATAATTTTTGAAGTATGGAAATGCCCTAATGTCTTTAACTGACCTGACCCTTCATCCGTCATTTTCAGATGGCCTTTATTCCATTCAAGAAAGGGCATATCATGGAGTAACCCCCAAAATAACCAAGTTATAAGCAGTTGTCCTGTCTGATTCATAGAACATTCGATTCTGTCATGTTAAGCTCATAGGACATTCAGTCTCTTCATATAGTACAGTGCTCTGAGGTTCTCAGAAGTAAATATGAGAAGCCTATGGCATTGTACTACTCATTCAGTGTATCAAAGATAAACTTATTCAAACTATCAGAGATAGTTTTTCAAACACCTGTATCACTTCTGTCCAGAAAGATGGCATGATTTTTCTCCTATGGTACTGAATTTATTTCTGACAATTATTTGGTTTTGTTAATTACTTTTATTTTTATTAAATGCAGGGATGCATCCCAACACCCAGATGCCATTTAGTTCTGAAATTCAAGCACTGTATGCCTACTGCCAGAGATGACACCCACTCACTAGGAATATTTATGCAGCTATATGGGCACGGCCATAGCTGTGAACATACCTCATCCTCAAAAACACTCTGGCTTAACATTCTCAACAGCTGCTCTGAGTCATAGCAGGCAGACATCCTAAGGGATTTCACAATGCCTCAGGGCAGAGATTGGTTGTATCTCCCTATCTGAAAAGCTCTAGCCTGCCTAGAAGAATAGAGAAGGAAAGGAGAAAGTTGAATGTACCAGCCTGAAAACAAGGAATAACCAGAGATGAAAGAGTTCTTTCTTTGTCAGTTCAATGATAGTGATCCCCAGGGCTAAAACAGGATGCTCTTCACTTGTTTTGTGCCCTCAGTACGGTTGCTCTGAAGTTGAAACCAACATGCACTGCAAGACTTTCCCCCCAACTTTTTCTGTCTCTGCAAGGTGAATAAAGTGTATGGTGCAACACTACGTTTTTCTAAGCAAAATGGAGAAGACATGGAGTGGCTTCTTTCTTAAATGTTGGTTGTCTTGGTTATCTATTAGACAATATTAATGCCCAAAGAAAAGGTTTATTAACTGTGTAATAAAAGTCTCTTGGCTACCCCAGAATGTGATTCTGAGCCTGACTGCAAAGCAGTTGCAGAGAATGCAGGATAGGCAGTATTTTTTAATATTTACAGTTTTGTAAAAGTTAGTGGTTTTCTCAAAGAATTTATTGCACAAAAAGAGATGAATATAAATGGAAAAAGATCATTCATTATCTGCTAGAAGAAATTGAAGCCTATTTACCGTTTATATATTGTAGAAAGCACTAGATTTGCAGACACTGCTATAGGAATGTTTAGGTTGTATTATTCAAAATTAACCTGGTGTTTGGCTTCTGGATACTCTTTTCCTTCCCCTCAACTGAAGCCCTGTCAACCTCAGTGGAAGGAAGGGGTTTGAAATGCTGTCTTATTACAGACCACATTTCCTTATGGGTATGCTTGCATGCACCATTGCAGTTCTTGTTTGCAGTCACCCAGATCACTTCCCCTTCCTTTACATGTTCTGTGGTGGAAGCCACCTAATTCTGTTTGGTATCCCATGTTGTCCTTGTGGCAATTAAAGCAGCTGTGCATGTTGTGATACATTGAGCTTTGGTATTACATGAATATTTAATCAAAGTTGGGACTACCAGACCAGTTTCTGTAACAGAATAGTAAAACCAGTTTCTGGAACAGAGATGTCATCCTGAGGCATGGCTGTGTGCCAGATCTCAGTACCATTGAGAGTACATAAAGGTGTAGGAACTTCTAGCACATGGAATGGTAGAGGTCACTGAAAAGTCACTGTCTTAGTAAATGCCAACATTTTAGTGGAGAGAACAGTACTATGCCTGGAATATGTGAGTATGCACTGCAACTGCCAAAAAAAAAAGTCTTGCCTCTAGCTTTATTCTACCTACTGCTTTCCCATTGAGAATCTTGATAATGGAAATGTACAATGTTATCATTAATAATAGTGAATTTCATGAATATAATCACTGCCAGTACATGCTTAGGATATAGATGAGTTACACAGTGTATCTCTATCATTGATCATGCATGTGGGATCCATTAAAATTTATAAAAAAGTTTTCCATGATTAATCACATTCCAAACACACTGCGAATATAATGAATATAAATAATGTGTATGAGGGAGAAGAAGTTGTTTAAGAAACGTATCTTTGTTTCTAATCAAAACAACAGAAGAAATATCATTTATCTTATCGCCTTTAGCTTTGAATCAAGTATTATAATTTTGAACAAATTAACTGCAAACTGATAAGACTTCAGTGCTACAGGTGTGCAATTAAGGAACAACAAAAGAGGGTTTATTAGACTCGGAATGTCATTTGGAAGTTTTAATTGCCTTTGCAAGCCAGGGAAAGGTTCATTCTGAACATTTTGCTTATCTTCCAGGAACAATAATTATGTCAGAAGAATTGCAAGATGCTTTAGATAATATTTATGATGCTAGAATTCCAAAACTGTGGTTTAGGCTTTCCTGGGAGTCAACTACTTTAGGATTTTGGTTTACTGAGCTTCTTGAGAGAAACCAGCAGTTCAGCAGCTGGCTGCAGGATGGCCGTCCAAACCAGTTCTGGATGACAGGATTCTTTAATCCACAGGTAGGGTTGCCATGTTGACTTTTATAACTTCTGAGTAACAGTTAAATTAGACCTTGGGAGGACTTCAAGCTGGCTTAATGTTGACTATATGAAGTGTAATCTATATTAATTTTTTAGCATAAATATAGGATAAATTATCTTCAATACCTGCTGAAGAAATTTTTGCTAGAGAAAAATAATGTTCCTGAAATAATGAAATGCATCTTTTTGGCTGCTTTAATTATAGTGAGGAAATTGGGTAAGTACATGCTTTCACATTTCAACTTAATCTTCCTTTTTTTACCACTTCTGTTACAGTAATCTGTTTTTTATTTATTGCATGAAAATCTCTCTGAGTACAAAACAAGATAAGTTCCAGATCTTTGACACAGGAAGAAGAGATTTGGACTTGGTTCTCAATCCTTGCAAATCAGTTCCTTGAAATGGAAGGTTTGTTATTTATACCACCCCAGAATTGTGCCAGACATGGTCTGCAGAAACATATAAAAAATACAGCCTCTCGTCTGCACAACCTAAAATAAAAACCTGGCATGAAATGAAACACAAAAAAGGGAACAGCTGAGAGCAGAGTTAAAAGAAGTAAAGTATACATACCTAGATGATGTGTAGTTTCTTTGCAGAGCTATCCACATTCATTAAAGCTTTTTATGATTCACAGATGTTTGTGGGAAGTGTGAGTTGTGGAAATGAGTCATTGTGAGATTATCCAGCCAACAGGTTTCTATGAAGCCTTAGGAAAGAGCTATTTTAAAGATCTATTTTAATCTCAGTACTTGATAGCAATGCAAAAGCTAGCTGAAACAGCTGCCTAGAATAGAGAAAGCAACAGTGGCAAATATTCTCTAGGACTACTGCTGGGAAATCTCCATCTATCATCTATCTGGTGTGTGTCAGCTGTCTGCCAGTACAACTTTATAGCATGGAAGGGGGTTTGTAGAACCCCTGAGCAAAGCGTTCTCAAGTGTGAGGGAGAGGAGTAGGAGTTCTAATAAAATGATTATGCTTCCATGCTTGGCTTGCTAGCAACACACTGATAGCAGCATTCTAAAATACTTCAAAGTAACTTGCAATGATCAGGTTGGATGCAACCCTAACAGGCTTTTGGCTTTGTTGGTGTTTGCTTTTGCCCTACAGATGAGCAAGAGCTGATAGAGATTTTGTACTGGACATTTTAGCTGGCCTTTTTGTGCTCTGGGGTTGTGTCAGTTCTGAAATTTTGCCAGCCCAAATTGGGCATCCTACATTTTTTTGGATCCATATAGCTGGATTTCTGAAAAGAGCTGCCAGATAATCAGTGTAAAATGTCCCCAAACAAATTGTGATTTAATAGACCATAGTAAATGAGAAAGCCTCTAGAAATACAAAAATTACACACTTCATAACCCTTAGTTCTTTAAGTCCCTAAATACATTGTGTGCAGAGATTAAAGAATTTATTTGTGCAGGCAATCACAAGCTTAAGAATGAGATGGTTATTGTTGTAGTCACCATTTTCTGTAACCCAGGCTGTGGGAGTGGCTCATTCTAAAAGCAATTCACCTGAGCAAAGACTCATTTTCTATCTAATTAACTATTATTTTGTTAATAGTCATATTTCTGTGTTTAAAATCAGTGTTTCATACGTCAAGAAAATTGATTTTCATCTTCTCAGACAAGCTGAGGTGATGAGGAGTTAGTGCTGCAGTTCTAGTGGCTTGTTTGTAATACCTGGGAAGTTGTCAGAAAAATCCTTTCATTTGTGAGATGAAATGCAGCTCCTAAGTCATTTGCCTACTTGCATATATCTCGCTGTTTGCTTTACAGTCAATGGATAAATGCCACGGATAACACAAGGCAATAAAGTAGATTTATAGCACTGGGAAAAGGAGGCATTCTGGCAATAAAAAATAATATAGGACCTGACTCTGCCTTCTCTTGGACTGTTTATACACTAGGATAAATTCAGTAATTTCACAGAAGTTAATCTTTATTTTTAGTGATACAAATGAGGGCTGGCTCAGACTTCTATGTAAAAGAAACCTGATTTCCCTGTGTGTCTGCATTGGGCCAAGGTAACTGGGGTGAATAAAACAAGAAATGCCATGAATTTTCTTCCCTCCTGGAATTTAACCTGATGTTACAGGATTTTTTTCATCAAAAGCTTGACACTAGGCATTTCTCATTTCTACCTCCCAATTTCCATATTGTGGCTGACACTGTTTTATTATTTCCTTGTTTGCATCTCTGTATCCAGTTCCTGTCACTTGTCCTATATATAGATTTTAAGCACTGTGAGGCAAAACTGTCTTTCTGATTGTGTAGTACTCAGCATAATGAACCCTCAGCCTACTTCTATGACCCTTAGATGCCAAAGCAATATGAATACTAATCAGAATATGAAGTAAAATGCCTCCATTCCTCAGTGCCCACTTGGTTCTAGCAAACCTGCCATAATTTGCTCAGTATTTGCAAAGTAAATGACAAACAAGGAACCTCTTAAGCAAGGTAAAGGAGAGAATATTGTTGTGAGAGCAGTAGACTTAACTGATTTGCATATTTTTTGTCATAACTTCCACGTGTGCCTGCCTTACCCTCACTAGAAGGTTCAGAGTGAGTTCACATGAGTTGTTAAAATGTAAAGGGACAAAGCTTTAGCAGCCTTCAGTGATCTGGACATGGAGAAATTCAGGAATAGGCAAACACACACATATAAAAAAATACCAAAACCCTAACCAACCAACCAACCAAAACCAACCCAACCAAAACAAAAAAAAGGGGCAAAGATTACCAGAAATTGAAACAAATGTCATGGCAAGTGGTGCATTATGTCCCTGACAGAGGGTTTTGGGGTGAGCCAAGCCCTCAGCTGTACAGTGGCACCTCAAGCCACTTGATTCTGTCTTGCCCTTTGTTGTGCCATTCACCCATTCTGAGACACCCAGCTGGGCCTCCAACTCACAGCTGCAATCTTCAAACGCTGTCTAGGATTCATTCAAATGAGCAGATAAGCATGAAAAGTCCCACTGCAGAAAGTGTATAGGTCCTGCCATCTCTTTAGGAATAATCTGCTATCTAAACCTTATCCCTGAAGACAACTCACAACTCTGAGCTTGCTTTTATTCCAGTGTTTCTGTGGTGCCTTTGAACTGATTCTCTTAATACAGTCATTGCTCTGTCCTCTTCAGGCTCATCTTTCTTTAATATTTCACTTTATCTAGGATCTAGCATCCCTCTGGGGCCTTATGGCAGTGAACACTTCATGTATTTTAAAGTATTGGTTCTAGCGTGTTTCTACAAATTAAAATTCCACAAATTACTACAGGGATTGTGCTTTCATTTAATGGCATTTCTGATAGAAGAACTTGGCCTTTAATCCTGTCTCCCTCAGCTATATGCTGGAGTTCTCAGCTACTTCAAACGTAATTACAATTATCTGTGCTATCACAAAACCTCTTTAAAACACTTGTCCTGGGGTCTCTGGGATTATATTAATGAGAAGCTACCAAAGTAAGTTAACAGAAACATCTGAGTTTGTGAAAGTCATCTCACATTCTCATAACTTAGAGGGTATTGCATGGCTACCAAGTGCTCAGAGCACTCCAATCCTATCAGCCAGAATTTGGCCCCTGTGTTCAGTAGACAATTTGATAATGTTCCCACATCTGACTTCTTTCCATTCATTTTGCCCTAATGGTAACTCAACAGAGCATCTTGCTTTGTGAATATTGAAGAAACATAAAAAACTTTTTAAATTCCCTCATTGCTCCTGATTGTGTCCTAGTTGTGCTATTGGCTCACCAATTCCCACCTTTGTGTGTTCCTCATGTGGCTCTCTATCCCCCTTTCTCTGTCTCCAGATGCTTTTTTCCCTGTTCTGAAAGATGCCAGGAAACTTACTCTTTCCTTGTTGTCCTTTTCGTTACTCTTGCATATTTGATTTTGTGTTTTATTCATTCACATCCTCGCTACACAAATGAGCTTCCATAAGGTAAAATAAGATGCACATCCACAGCATGACCACTGGCACAGCAAAGTAGTCTGCCCTCCCATCTCAAAGGACTGAGGTGCTTCCCATGGACCGCACTGTGCTTTCCCATGGACAGCTGTAAAAGGAAAGCTAACCAGCATCTTCAGCCTGGCTTGTCTTTTGATAGCTTATACCAATGTCGTGAGATTGTAGCTCTCTAGAAGAGAGAGTTAGTGTTATTCTGTGCTGCTGAAGTGCTCTGGGTTTATCTTGCCGTTGTCTAAAACACTATGTTATTGTAGTATATAAAGACTTCACTGAGCGAAGTGTCAGAGGCATCTCAGTATTTAATTGCATGACTCCAGTTGGTGCTTCCTTTGTGTTCTGTAAAATGTTTATTTGTTGACTGAAAAGCATTTTTTACAATGTTGGTATAAGAAAAGATGAATAATATAGCCAGTGTTAGAGAAATTAGAAATTACCTGTGGAATCTCTCAAAGCACATTAATCTGGCAGCCTTATAAACCTCTCTCCATCTGGTTGGTTGTAAAACATGGCATGTGAGGTGAGTTACACTGGCACTTCTGATATGTTAAATAAGGCAACTTGGGGGCTTCTTAACACCAGCATGTGCACACCAATTCTGTATGGATGCATGGTACTGGGAAAGTGTACGAAATCATTGGTTTTACACTACTGAATTTAGTTTATAAGTACATGAAATTCTGTGGAATAAGCTTTTATACAGCTGATGTCACTTACGTAGGAAAAAAAAAGAAGTTGAAAATGGTTTAAATTCAAGGCTTTTTTAAAAACCCTCTATGTCATATTCTTGTATGTCTCCTTAGGGGTTCCTAACGGCCATGAGGCAAGAGACAACTCGCATGAATTTAGCAAAAGGATGGGAACTCGACAGTGTTGTTTTATACAGTGAAGTGACCAAGATGATGAAAGAAGATGTTGTTGGCCCTCCTCCTGCTGACATCGGTGGGGTTTACATACACGGCCTGTTCCTCGAAGGGGCAGGCTGGGACCGCAGGAACAGCAAGCTGATTGAGTCAGCACCAAAGGTAAGCATCAAGTGAGTGTAACAGGCTGTGGCATAATGTTTGTGCTCAGGGAAAGCCAGGAAGTATGCTAAGTGCCTGCAGCAGTGGTTTCACAACAGGTTTTAAGAGAGTAACTAACACTAGTGGTGCTGGGAAGAGGATAGACTCTTTACCCACCAGAAGTGAACAAAAAGACTTCTGTCAGAAAATGAATTTAGGATGCATAGCACTAGAGCAGACCAGATGCTGGGCTTCTTGGCTTCAGGGGCCCTAGCAGCACAGTTCTGTTTGAATAAAATAGTGCAACCCATAGTCAGTCTTCTTTTGACTGACTAAGGGGTACCTTATCAAAGCTTCCAAAGCCCTGGGCTGGGTTTGATATGGAGGTCAGTGTTTGGTTGACTAGAAACCCCTAGTGTTTGTTTTTTATTATCAGGAAGAGTATTAGTTCTGGGCTTATGCTCAGTTATCCATGCGTTGAGTTACATTTTGCTGATGTGACTACGCAGGTTTAAAACTTAGCTATGGAGTAATGATTAGATACTGTAGTCATGGTCCAGGGAAAATTCACATTGTCTGCACTGGTACACTTTTTCCAAGTCAGTGATAACTGTCCTGGAAATGGAATTGAGGTAATTCCTGCCCGTAGGTAAAATGCTTCTGTGTCTGACTGAGAGAAAACTTTTTCAAACCGAACGTTGCCAGCTGTAATTTCTGTTGCCTGGTTTGTCAAAAAACCCCTTCAAACATGGAGTTTACTCAAGTGCTCTGGAGTCTTCAGCAAGGTTCCATGTTGCTCTTGGAATTGAGTCTGTTTTATCCCCTAACCATGAATACTTTATCTTGGTGGAAGACCTGAGGGGATTTAGTTTGGGTAAACACCCGAGAGGCACCCTGGATGTTAGAAGCTCCACTGCCAGCAGTGCAGAGGTAACAAGGAGGGTTGGTACCTGCATCTTGGTCTTTGTAGCTCCAGTCCTGCCATTCAGGAAAAAGGAGGTGGAGAAAGAATAGGAAACATCAGTGAAAGGGGCAAAGAAAGGGAAAAAAGACAATGGTTGCTGTCCCTGCTAGAACTACCCTGCCATTTTCCCATCCACCTCCACAGGATGCAGTTTTCCAGGTTTATACTGCTCTCCTTCCATCAGGCTTCCTGATGGCTGTTGTCCCTCAACTGCCACGGGCTTAAAATTAGTGTCAATGTAGTAGTGAGTGTAGGACTTGTATTCTCACACGTACCTCTGCTGAGGTGCTTGTGCTTTTGCTGAAGGCCATCACTGAATCTAGTTCTAGTGTTTAGAATTCAGACACCCTACCCTGCTTCTCTAATGCTGAGCCCTGTGTATCTTTTAATATTCTCAGGTGCTGTTCACAAGCCTTCCTGTAGTCCACGTGTATGCTGTTAGCACAACAGCACTGAACGACCCAAGGAAGCACCACGGAAATGTGTACTCCTGCCCTGTCTACAAAAAGCCTCGGAGAACAGACCTGACATACATTTTCTCTTTGTATCTGAAAACAGTGCAGAATCCTGACCATTGGACTTTGAGGGGGGTTGCACTGCTCTGCAGTTCAAAATAAGGACAGACAGCTATGGAAAAAAGAACCACCAAGTAGGATTAAGCTGCAACCAGTATGACTTGCATTGTTATTGTCAAAGTGGTGGCTACCTTCTCACAGGGGGGTGGGAATTAGCAGGTGATACTTTGACATTATGTTAGTTGCACATAGATCAGCTTACTCTGTTCACAGCAAAAATGCTAAATTTATTTATCCTGGGAATATCAGAGGGAAAACAGCTGCAGGTATAAACTTGGCAACTGTTACAAAGCAAGTGAGAATATAATCTACTAATTTGCTCGTAATGGAAGCACTATATAAAAATGTGCTTATGATAGTGACAACTGCTCTGACATTTTATGGTGGTTCTTTCGTAGATATTATCTTTCTTCTTAATATAAGAATTTTTCATAATATAATATGTTTTTAAATTCAACTTTGTAGCTAAAATCTTATCATCCGTAGCATTATTAAAGCTGTAATGACAAGATAATTAAATGCATGGTAAAGCTTTATGTTTATCTGCGTATATTTCAATGCATAGTTCCTTTGATTTTTCATTTGTAAACTTGCTGGGTGGTTTTACTAATGGCCATGACCATTTTCTTGAACAGTCACTTTTTTATGTAAACAATCATAGAAGCCGTACAAACAGGAGTGTTTATCTTCTCACAAGAAGTGTTCTCTGCACCTATTAACTAATTTCTAAACCTATATCCACTTAAAAGGAAGGTGTGCAACACCCCCCACTATTAGCACGAAAAAGGGTTTTAAAGTTTTCTCAGAGTAAACACATCTGAACGCCAGTTTGGTTTTATTAGTACTTGTTCCATTTGCATTAGTGCCTGAATCCTGCAAACTCAAACCTCTTAACTGCTTTTTGTTCTGTACTTTGCATCAGTTTAGGTTAGAAAAAGAAGACAACACACGGGCCATACTTCACTTGAAATGGTTGAAGTGTTTTTGTGTTAACCAACACTGCTCTCTACCCTGTAACTGAAGGATGATTGATACATCCCTTTTGATGGAAAGACGACTATTGGCAAAAAATGTGTTTGGCTTTTTCTCACTAGCACAAACTCAAAGCAAAAGAAATTGTTGTTGGATGTTATGAAACAAGGACTTGCAGCCAGGACTTTGTTAATGTTTTTTTTCTCCTTGTAAACACTTTCAAATTTTGTATAGCAAGTGTCCAAGAAAGTAGTTCATCCCTTCCCACAACCAGTTTTACTCTACAGTTAGCAATTGCGGAGCTCTTTCCATGATGAAGTTTGATATTCACACTCACACCCACAAAGAAATACAGAGTGCCAGCTTTCTTCTTGGAAAACAGAGCTGAGAGGGAGAGGGTCCCTTTTTTCCACTGAGCTAGGAGCAACAGTGCTGGCAAGATTATCTTTTCAAGTGAAACCAACTGTTCAAAAAATATACAGCAGACCTCCCTGCACTGCAGCTGTATGTCAACCAATTTCATTGAGAATTTTGTTTCTGAGAAGGCTGAAGGATTTGGCTTCACAATCATTGATCTTGGAAACTATGGAAAAGATGGAGGAGACTTCAAGCAGCAAAGGGCTGTGCTGCTACACAGAAACTGAGGTCGCAAACCTAAGTGCTTTACCCAACCCCTACCTTTATGAGGGGGTATGGAGTAATTTAACTTTGATCTCTTGCTACATGTAAAAGTCAGGTCAGTAACACTGATAGTAATTTAAAATAAAAAGTGTACATTGAAATACTTTGCACACATGAAGAACTCACTGCTTGCTATGAAAACAAATCATCCTCTGACCAATTGAAGCTAGAAATAAACATTAAAAATATATATATTCAATAGAGGTTATATCTGGTGCTACATGATAAGCTCCATGGAAACTGCATCACTTCTTTTCTTTGTCAAATAAGATGAGAAAATTAAATGCTATATGAAGAAAATCTATGGCAATGGTGTTCTAGCAGTTAGTATTCTGCTGTATAAAAATGCAAAGAAATAGCTTATTTGAACACCAACGTTTGTGTTTCAATAACTAAACCCTGTTTATCAGTTTAGGAAAATGCCAAATCTTGCAGAACAGAATGCAGGCCATATTAATGAAGAACCAGAAAAATCATACATATTTCACTGAAGATGCCTACAGTTTTATACAGAACTGAACAAGAACATAAAGTCACTTTGTTCCAGAAAGGCTTCTTATCACTAGCAAAAAACACCAAACAAAACCTTCAGTGTATCCTATAAGCAGAACACTCTTTCCTTTTTGCATGTGATTACAGTAGAGTGGAGATGAACAATTTACTATTGACAGAAATGTGTTCCTTTCCCCCTCTCCTTTTCTTGCTGTATCCTGCCCTTCCACTCAGTGGAGTTGCTGCTCCCAATTTGACAACATTAATTTAATTTGAAATGTCACTGATACAGCAAAATATTGACCTTCCCCAACCAGTGTTCCCTAGTTACTATTGCTAAAGCTATTTCACTTCAAGTGGGATGTACACCAGACTAAATGAAAGAACTGGCAGGCAGAATACTTGAAATCAAACTAATTATATTTCAATGACAGATTAACAATTAGCTGGAAGTCCTCAAACAATGTATATAGATAACCAAGTTATGCTCTTCTGTTAAAATGAATCTGAGATATTAAATACAATCATACAGCTTTTGGCAATATTGTACAAGTTTCACACAGATAGTAATGACTAACATTGCTTTAGATAAGTGGTTTAAAGGCAACTCCATTTAAGAATGAAGAGAGCAATACAGTCCTGCACCCCATGTCAGCGTAGCAGTCGCGTTTATAAACATATCTGATGTCAGGGCACTGGCTCCTGAGAGTTGCAAATAAACAGCATTCCATAGTCCAAAGGGGGTCTGTCTCATAATCCCTGAGGCTGTGACTGGTCAATAATGATGATGATAGGAAAAAAAGAATTGGGTTATGGATTGGCCCTGTACATCTGTGACTTTGTTGAATAGATTTTAATTGCAGTGAAGCTCGGAAAAAGCACAGAGAGTGGAAAACAAAACAGTTCACTTGTCTGGTCAGTTATGCTCATAAACCTTATGATCCTCTGTAAAGAATAATAGTTTTCTAAAAGATCTCAAGGAAACTGTAGTTATAACATTCTAATTTTTCTCTCTATTTATCCAGAACCCATGCATTCATTTTATTCCACTTTTACTGCTTCATATCACTGGCTTTCTCACAATCCCATCTTTCCAAAACACGAATAGGACAGCTCCTTCCCCTTTTCCTCTGGCTATTCCATATTTAATGTGTCTTCTTTTTTATTCTTACTCCATAAGTGCACAAAACGCATTGCTCACTTACAATGAACCTTCCTGTTACAGAAGTCTGGAAATAACCTGTAGTCATTTCAGGAGCTTCTCTTTTCCACTAAGAAAAAACACAATTTACTCAAAACCCTATAATTCCTGCCACATTTTTTCACACTGTGGGTAAAGCAGGAATATGCTCTTCCTACTTTTTCTGTGAGGGCCCTTAAATGATAATATTTGTACAGCTAAATGACATTTTCCATTGTTCCTCCTTTTGCTAATAGGAAGTAATAGCTTTGTTACTGTTTTCTGATTAGATGAGTTGGTATAAGATAATGAAAATAAATTTTATACCGTTGTACATAAAACGATGAGAGTGACTCATCTGATGTCAGAACGATGAGAGTGGCTGTAAAGTGACTGCTACATCAATCTTGGAAATGCAGCAGATTCCCATCTCCCTTTGACACTGCGAGTCCCATTTGAGTTAACGATGGCTATTGGCACACGCCGAGACAGAGGGGGAGCCCCTTCATTCAGTTTGCATGGCTTGACTTTTGTCAGGAAGACAACACTACAGACATCTGTGTGGATGGCAGAACAACACCAACACGTTTGTGATATAACAAAAATTCACACATTTTTCTGAAGCCGAGTGAGTACATACTGTGTTCTCTCTTGCTCAGTGAGGACAGTATGGTGTGTTTGCTCATTGACTCCTTATGTTGATTGCTTTAAGTCTAGCAAAGGGACGTCATCATCACCTCCTCCTCCTTCTTTTCTTTCCTGCTTAAGGATGACTTCTGGGATAGTCACCCCTATTTCAGTTGACTGGGAAGCACCTTTTGTTGCACTGTTCTTGTCTTTCTTTACCTTAGTGATCACTTCTGTGTAAGAGATTTCTTCCGTGAAGGGCTCTGCTGCTGGCAGCTCAGAGGCGATGTGTACACTGGCTTCCTGGATCCCCTCCTGACCTTCAGCTCCTGTTCGTTCTTTATTTTTTTTATGGATCTTGAATGTCTCCTTTGTTGGAGCAGCCTGTGAAATGGTTTTCTTGATCCTTATCCCAGATTGTTTCAGTCTCTCTCCTGACTGTCTGATCCTCTCTCTCCTCTCAGGAGTCACTATCCTAGTTTGAAGCCTGTTTACCTTCTTGCCAAAATTTTGTCTTGTCTTTTGGATATTTTCCCTTGAAAATGCCTTTTTGATGTCATCAATGCGCCTCATGCCTGATTTCTTGAACTTGGTTGCTTTGCTTTCTTCAATATAATATTCTTCATCAGAAGACAGATCATCAGGTGGGATGAAGTCGTCCTCTATAGTTTCACCTGCTGTCATTTCTTTGATAACAGAGAGAGATGAAGGACACTCAGTTTCCTCCTGTGAATGAAAGCAGAGAGTCATGTTCCAGCAAGTGTGTTTCAAAAAGATGGTGGTTCAAGCATTTTTTTTCTTTTTTTCTTTTTTTTTTTTTTTTTTGTTGGTTTGCAGTTAATTAGTGCTAACTGAAATATAGTACTGTAACAAAGTAAGGTAGGCTTGTACCATCGTACTTGATCTGTGCATAACACAAATGGCAAAAGAAACCTTTGCCAAGTTCTGTAAAGATATTATATGCCTGATTAAAGATTTCTTTTCACTGTCATTCTATCTGAAATTAATTAATGCAGTGGTCCTGTGAGTACTGGCCTCTAATGGTTTTCAGAGCAGACTTGTCTTGGTCTTTTTTTTTTTTTTTAGCTTATCTGCTTCTCTGGATCGGACCTAGATCCATTATCCCTTGCCAATAAAAGCAGACACTATGTGGACAAAAGAGTAGCTTCAGTCTACTACTATGACCAAGACAGTTGTTCATTTTTGACTGTTTGGAACTTAGCAAACACTTCTGTTGCTGTCCAGAAGGAGATGAACCCCAGTGTATTAACTTACATGTGCTGGCTGCAAAAGGGGACAAAGTCAGTAAAGCAGGGAGACGTTATTTGGTAAACCCAGTAACATACAATTCACTCAGCACCTGTACCATTTGCTGAGGTGAACTTGATTTGTTCCATCTCGAAATGTATCATATTCCGGAGCAAGCACCTTTTCATCCTTGGTGAATTTGGTGGCCTGTTTGAGCATGCAGAATTATATATTTATATCACACAGCTAATGTGTATCAGCTAGATGCTTGGAAGTGGTGACTATCCTAGATATCCTAGCCCTAGGAATTCATGCAACCTCTCCAAAGAAAAACTGCTAGAGGCTCAAAGCTCAAAGACATGGAAGACTTCCAAAAACTGTCCACAGTAAACAAAAAAATTACCTAGAATCAGCTAGTGGTTAAGGATATCTGAGAAAAAAAGGGGGGGAAAGCTTACAGCAATGAAGGATTTATCTGAACAGGGAGAATCTTCTAAGAAAGTTGTTTCCCTGATGCGCATGGACAGTGCAAATTTGTGGCTCAGTGTCAGTAAGTACTTCTATCTAGAAGTGCAGTGTATGCAGAGCAGAAAAATTGTAACTTATAGGAGGTGTATGAGATGGACAATTTTTACATGCACATGCGTGTGCGCTTCTCCCAGAAAGGAGCAGCCCTTTGGGGTGCAAACGGGTACACCACCTGTATTACACTTCTCTAAACTATTTTCCATTAGTTCTAAATACTTCAGCTGATTTCTGGGGCGCCGCAGTGTCAGGACTCTACCCTTAGTATTACCATCCTAATGTAGACAATAGGAGAGATATTGAAGCTGTGAACCCATGAATAGCAAGTCAGGCTAACTGAGTATTTTGCTGTGAACTTGTTTCCAGCCAAAAAGATATCTGTTTTTCACAGTGACTCATTAGTAGTGAGTCATGTTATTTTACTGAGTACTAGCAATACATAAAATAATGTACATTGAGCTATTTGACAGATGAAGCCCACTAAAGAGTCTCTCATCCTGTCTTGGCTTCAGTAAAAACCCTCTAGTAAAATAGTTGTTAATGCTTAGAAAAAACAGGGACAAATTATGTTACAGTGATTACAGCAGAAGGTTATTCAACTTATCTGTCAAAATCAGCAGGAACAAAACTACAATGCTTTACTAATAATCCTCATCTCCATTAACATGTGCAAATTAACATTAATTATATAAAGACTTCTATATATAAACATAGTCTCTTTTTTTCTGAAAAGTAGCTAAAACACAGCTGGATAATAATTCCTCAAAGTTTTTAAATTATACCCCACTCCTTCAGCTGAAATGCAACAAAAATATTTCCAGAATGAATATTCTAAATTTTCAGTACACACAGAGATGAATCCAGTATGGCGAGAGGAGTATGTCTTTCATATGAAGATTACTTCTTAAAAGGAGGGAAGGCAGAGAGACTATTTTCTCTGCAATATTTGCCTTCCTTTGGAATAAGAATTTGTCTGTACTTTTGTCAATTGCCAGATTTTTATTGTATTTACCTTTAGTCTGTTAGCTAAAGAAGAGAGCACTTTAGCTTTCATACACATGTTAAAATTAAAAGTTATGGACAAGAATATATGAGATGAAGATCTTGTAGATGAGACACGGAAACTCGAACTGCAGATCCTGAGAAATATTTTCATTCTCCTACAGGCTCTCAGCATGAACTTTGTCAAATCTTTGATTTTCTTCTTTTTCTTGTTCTCTGTGCACATCTTGCAGAATCAAATGTAGCAAGGCGAAACATTAGTGTGAGTTTCTCCTCCAAGATTTCTGGATGTTACTGAAGTGGAAAGTATTAGCGAACCTGTCTAGCATGTTAGGAAGGTTTCAGAGTAAAAATACAGTGATTTAGGCTCTATAGGTGAGCTTTTTCATCTGCTTCCTTTCTCTCTCCTGCTCCTAACTCATTTCTTCTTGTCACTAGATATCTGTGGGGCAGAGAGGAGAGGAGCTTATCCTTCCTAAGGCAGGAACAAGAAGCTTTAGTACCAGGTGGGAAACAGACAGAGTCAAAGCATGTAGCTACCAGCTCCTTTATAGGCTCACTAAAACCAAAGACCAAATACCTATTGATTTCAGCAGCACAGAACAAAGCCCTAAATTGGGCGAGAGCTTTCTCCTTGTCTAGAAAGCAGATGGGACTGGGAATAGCAGGACTGGGCAGTCCAGTCTTCAGGGAGGATGAGAAGGGAGTTGAGTCATTGATGCTGCTGCTTGCAAGTTTTTGTTAAAAATCTGCTTAAGCATTTTGCTAGGAAGGACTTGTACCTACCACTACCACTTCATGGGAGGTAAGGGAGGATCTGAAAGGACATTATTTCACAGTAAAAGATTACCACACAGTCAATTATTTTAACATGATTTCTTGAGGAAAGAAGCATGCAATAATATGGGCTATCGATTAATACATAGGACATGTACTCTGCTTGCCTCATCTACTGGAAAATACCAAAGACATGCACAGGCCAGAATCAGAAAACAAATCTGTGGAAGCTGAGCATTCCCTTTCCCTTTCATCACTCCTCCTAGAAGGAGCATCTGCAGAGGGTGCTCACACTGGTCCTGGTGTGTTTGTTGACAATAATCACTCATTGGCCATAATCTCCTGAAAAGTTATCCACCTCTCAACACACTGGAAACAGACAGAAACCTTTCAAACAGAACAATATTTTTTTCCTTTTCTTTCAAGAAAAAAGTTGGTAAACCTGTCATGTAAGTGGTTGATTTGGAATTTGTCTTGTTTTTGTACAAGTGTAACAAACACAGCTATATTGTGCATCTCCCACATTCTCACGCTTACATAGCCCCTCCACTAACACAGAAACATTTGGGCATTTTCCACCAATTTGAGAATGGAGCTGTGTTCTGATACATAGAAATAAGGGCTCTTCTGTGACGCTGGCTGTGTTTTGAGTCATTCTGTCTGCCCCCCCCAAGCTGACACCTGTTCTGAGCAAACATGCCACGGCTCAGGTACCTTGCTCGTAGATCTGAGCCATGTCAGGGGAGAAGGGTGCTGAGAAGAGGGGTTGTGTGTTATGAATGGGTGTAGGAGAAGAAAGGGGATAAAGGAGTCAAATTAGATGGTGTGTTGTAACTGGAAATGTTTTGGAGAAATGCATGTGTGTGGAAGAACATGAAGCCTGAAAGGAGAAAGACTTCAGGTTCTGTGGTAGCAAAGGAGGGACTGAAAGCATTGTTTGAATCATAAGGGAAAATCCCGGAGACCTTTGCAGTTGTAGTTGCAGGGTAGTTATATCCACTGCTTAAGAAAAAATTTTAACAGACAAAACTTATAGGTATAACACCATAACAGAACAATTGCACAATTCAGGAGTGGCTGGTGAAGCCCCTGGCACAGCAAGTGTGCTAAGAAAGCATCTTAAAACCTGAAGATTTGTTTTTTCCTACTTATTGAGTATTTAACCTCTCAAATATGCCTAGCCAAAGAATTTTGAGTTCTTAAGGGCCTGGCTGAATACAAAGTAAACATATAAGTAACCCTCAGCTTTGATGAAGAAGGCCAGCATGACATTGATTTGAACAGATGGCTCCAGGGGCAGAGAATATTGAAACCCAACAAAGTCTGACTCCATCACTGGCATTTTCTCCCTCTGCTCTCATTTCAATTTAATTCACAATTAGAAAATTTTCAAGGGGACATAGACTGTATCCTTCAAAGTCTTCTTTTGCTCTTCAACCTTTCCATCAGCTGCCAACATTCTGGCTGCTCGGTACCCATGGGAGGGAACAGTGACCAGTTTGCAGGCACAGCTGGTGTCTTCACAGGGAAGGGACCAAAGCAGTAGCATTTTTTTTCCCTATATAATATAGGATATAGTAAAGCATTTATGAGGGGAGGCTAATGCACCTGCTCTTTAACTACGTAAACGGATAGCTGCTGATTTTTCCAACTCACTGAAACCTTAAAACCAGGAGGTAAATAATCTTAAACGTGGCAATGCCTCTAATCAACACTATGAGACTCTCAAGGTGGCAATGCTCAGATCATTGAAACCCGCAGGGGAAAAGAGGCTGTTTCAGAATGTGCCTACTTGATAACCCTGCCTGCACAGTGAGGCTCTCCTTTTCTCTGGGAAGAGAAAGGGGCAAATGGCAGAGCAAAGTGTTTAGCAATGTCTCAGGTATTTTGCAGCCATGGTCTTCTGGCAAAGATCAGATTGGCTCTAAAAGCAGCCTTCACTTACTGCTGCACTAAGGAGCCAAAGGGGGCTGCTGGAAGAACGTCATGCCTTCAGCAAGGACTGTGAGTCTGGGGAGAGAAAAAGGGATTGTTGAAAATATTCCCTCACAAACTTATTAGATGAATTCCCACTCTTTGGGAGCACAGGTGGGATCAATAATTAACAGCAGCAGTACTTTTATTTTCCTTAAGAAAATGCGTGTTTTTCATTTTGAGTTCACTTGATTTGCTAGGTGAAGTAGTGACATAATGTCACTGTAAAACAATACTTAGGCTTTAAGTACATGAACACTTTTAATGATAATTTCAGTAATAATTTTATTATGTCATTTGAAAATAAAAAATAATGGAATATTGAGGGCATTTTGATGGCTGTAGCCAATTCAAGAGCCTTACATTCCTTGTCCTTTCATGTTTTTGTTACATGTATTCTAGGTTTATATTTTAAAGCTCGGATTGGGTTTCCAAAGTTGGCAAAGAGAAAAAATGTAATACGCTGTATTACATGCAAATATTTGCTAGAAATGCTATAAACTGGTTTTATTTTCTCTTTTCAAATAGCTTCAAAGTGTAACTAAACAGCTTTAATAAAGGCAACAGTTATCAGCTGTCAACTGTTACCTAATGTCAACCAGCAGAACAAAGCTTTTTAAAATAAAAAACCCCCAAACAACAGAAAACTAGCATAACCAAACAAATAATTCATTTTTATATACATAAAATAACATATATATAGATATAATTATGTATTGTATATATAAAGTCAAGACTCAAGATGGTCCTAAAGAAACTGCTTGCAGCAAAAGTAGGCAGGAAAGACTGGTGAAACTGCATAACTTGGAGTCATTGTGTTGCACAGGGAAAAGGTCACAGCAAATGATCTTTAAGCCTTGGGATATGTGACAGGGAAAGTGCAGGTGATGATTAAAATAAGCACAGATGGAACTTACTGTTCAGAATTCTGAAGCAGAACACGAAGCAGCAAAATGGCCAAAGGCTACCCAGTGCCTGCTCCAGCACTGCTGCCATGTCTATGACAACTGGTGATGCAAATGATTGGCAGGAAACTTCATTGCCACAATGTTTTAAAAAAATCTTAGAAATGTGCATGTTGAATGAATGATTTGTTATTCAGACTGGTAGCCAAGGTAAATCAGTAAAACATCTCCTTGAAATTACACTCTAAATCAATATGATACCACTGATGAATAACCAATTACAAATTATTCAGTACTTTTACTCATATTCTAACAGGTAAGAGTGAAGCTTTATAAATCTCAAGTGATCCCTTCATTTCTTCTGCAAATATGTCATTTCAGAATCTCTGCCAGCATGCCAAAAAGTTGCTCAGATGAGAGAGAAACAGGATTATTTTAAAAGGCCACCTAAGAAATTTTATCAAGTAAAGTAGACAGAGAATAAACACTTCAGCATGTAAGACTTTATAGCCAAGTGTTGTTGTTGCATTTAGAATTATTTTTACACAACAGAAAAACTAGCCTGGTCAGAACAGTCAACTCCCCTAATTTCTCTTTTGTGAGGCCTAATACACATCCCTTTTATTTAAATTCTGACAGAAATTCATTAATTCAACCACCAGCATGCAATGACTACAAAGGAACTCGGCTCACTCTCCCATTATCGTTGTCTGTAGCTTGCAGCAGTCAATAAGCAATGAGTTCCCATTTACACCACATCAGTGGAGAAGCCCTTGGCTCCAGGCTACCACATGCTGCATGAAAAGGATGACTGCAGCTTCAGGGGAAAACAAAAGCTTCACACTTTCTCTGCTTTGCTACTGCTTTATGGAACTAGACCAGGGAATAGCTCTGCAGGTCAGTTTGCAGGCTTGCAATCAAACTGGTAAAATTTCTCCTTTCTGAAAGCCCATTGTAAGTGAAGGAGAAAAAGCATCACAAGGTGTGATAAGACAAAAAAATGTATTTGGTAATGTTTTGATTGATTAATTCATCACATGGTGACTGCTCCTACAAGTCAGCTAGCCCAGGCAAGAGTTCTCAAGTACAAGTGAAAGCCATTTATCAGGAGCTGCTGAACTTGTCTGCCCAAGCAACTGTGTCTCCATACAAACTCATTTCTGGACAACCTTTTAACCACATGGGGAGAGCAGATACTTATAATGTAGAAACTGTATCCAGAAGTAGATGTCTACAACAGGTTGGGAGAATCAGGTTCCACACACTTTGCTTACTTGAAAGGAGTATACAGGCCAAATGTACAAACATCTGTGTTACTGATGTCTAATGCCTGGCCAGATGAGTCCTGTTCCAGATCCTAAACTTCCTGTTTGTGATGTCGCATATTCCTCATCTCCATTCCTGTGCTGTTTTCATCAACTTTATTCCTGTACTAAAGGAATAATTGCAAGGTTCGGCTATCTTTGGTAGTGCTGAGAATATGAATTCCAACCGCATGTCCCCAGTCAAGTCCATTCCCGAATCTGTGCCTCAGGAAGGGAGGGTTTTGCTGAACAGCTGGATTTGATGATCTCAAGCAGTCTTTTGCAATCTAAGTGGTTCTATGATTCCATTCTAAGATACACATGTGCCCACAGCAGCCAGCCACAGCTCCTGGTGACAATTCCAAGCAGCCTCTAGGACCATGGAGAAGAGGCACGACACAGGAGGCTCAAGTTGTAACTGCGCTCCTATGCCAACTTGCAGAGCAACCAAAGGGAAGTCCTGAGTAGCTGCATCCAGTGCAAATGTTTGCATTACACTAAGATCAGCTGTTTCCACCCCTCAGTGCTAATAGGTGGAGAAAAGCCAATGGCAGCTCTGAGAAGAGGACAGCCTGTCCCCTTGTGAGGATCATCCCCAAGGAACAGGTCTGGGGGCACCAGATCAAATGGTGTTGAGACCAGTTTGTAATCTGGTATGA
Source organism: Orthonyx spaldingii (assembly GCA_013397795.1). Classification (NCBI taxonomy): domain Eukaryota; kingdom Metazoa; phylum Chordata; class Aves; order Passeriformes; family Orthonychidae; genus Orthonyx; species Orthonyx spaldingii. The sequence continues at coordinate 1,031,446 of VZTJ01004275.1, forward strand.
ACAACGTCCTGTGAAATATGCAAGCTATTTCATTTTAGGAATGCACAAATAGCCCGACATCTGGGTTTTAATTTTTTTATTTTTTTAAATTTTCCTTTCTTCTCATTCCTTGCAAACATGTCACTAGAAGCACAGTTTTTCTTTAGCTGGTTGACAGCCTCTCCATGAGTGCTTGCTGCACAGCACGGGGTCAGCTCTGCACTTTGAACTGGAGCACCGGGCTCGACACTGCAAACAAAGGGCTCTTGCGACACTCTTTGGCAAAATCATTGGATTTATTTTATTCTCTGTATTCTCAGCAAAGGCAATTACCTGTCCCAGCTGTAAAAATATTTATAATTAATATTTATATTACTGCCACAAGACTTCAACAAAGGCCCTGTGTTGCTGGGCTGCTGAGGCCAGTGTTCTGCTGTCAGAGGTAGTCAGTCAATTTACACCTTTTTTTTTTTTTCTATTAAGTTTGCAGGCTCCACTTTAATAACAATTTAGGTTTCTTCTCTTCCCATGAGTTCTAGAAGGTGGTTTTGTCCAGACTCTGTTGTCTCCAGGCCTGGAGACTTCCATTTATGGTTTCAAATCAGAGCCAGAAGTATAGGAATTAGCACCATGTACACTCAAATTAGCATTATTCCAGCTGTAAAAGTAATTTGGTTTCTTGTCTATATTTCTTTCTATGAACTGACAGCTTCTAATTTTGAGCACATTTTAGTAGTATCACACCTTTTCTATACCAAGATTTTTAATGAAAATATTACACAGGTGACAAACACGGCCTTAGAAACACATTTTCAGAAACCCATTGTAAGCTTCACTTCACATTTCAACACAACGCACTGCCACCTATTGTTTTTCCAGATTATCTGTTATGAGGTAAGAAACCAGGTACATAAATATGAGAAAGGACAAGACCTCCCATGTTTCTGCAAAACAGAAAAATGATCAAATATGAGCCACCTAGCACAATCTGCTCTGGGTGAGCTATTTAACTCTACGCCACTAAGGATTTTGTTCTGCAGGGTCATTTTTGAGCCTGCCATTCTTATGCCCAAACGGTACCAAATTAATGGCAATCTCCTGACACCCTGGTTTCTACTGCCACTTCAGATGAAAGCACCTCAACCTCAGATTTCCGGATTATTGTCCCCATTTGATCTCACCATTTTTACTGTCCTAATCATTATAACCACAGAAGGTCAGTGGGCAGGAGAAGAAAATATTTTAACTTAATTATGCATAATGTCAGCGGCATATGCAAGGCTGCTTCTGTGAGCCTCTCCCTGTGTGTACAGTGGAGTAACCACAGGGCAAACAAATCAGTTGTAACCTGACTGAGTAGGCCAGTCAAGCCATAACTTTACTTGGTTTATAACGTCCACTAATTTTAAATGTCAGACAGCAGTGAGTGAAGCAAATGCACATGTCCGTTCATAGGAAGTCGTTACTCATTTACAGTGCTTATGTGAAGCAATAATAGAAAAAAGCCCAGTAACAGTAACATGGACTTTCTGGTGCCTGTACAGTCCTGTTTAAAGAGGTACTCACAGAACATTCAGAAAAGCAAATGAAACAAGTTCTTTCAGGGTAAAAAAAAATCCCCTTTAATTTCTGAATAATTTAGTCAGAATGATTTAAACTGTTAAATGCTCTTTGACTTCAGAGAAATGATAGCTCTTACAGCTGGTTATTCAGACTAACCTGAACAGAAATGAGCAGTGACCTGTACAACCTACAACATCCTTTTTATTCCCTACTATAGTCTCAGGGCACATAGCACTCCAGGGTCAAAGACCTCACTAGAAAGTCTGAAGTAGCCTGGCATTTTTAATCATGCGGGCAGCCTAGGGAGGAGAGCTGCCTGCTACCAAATCTTTTCCTCAACCACATGGCCTTCTAAAAATGAATGCTCTCAATTCCCTAATCATTCTGCTCAATGATGATCACTTTGTCTCTTTTTAATGTGAGGATATCGCCAACTCTTTTCATCACTGATCAGGTCTCTTGGGACAATCTCCTTCATCCAATGATCCTTTCCAACCTGCCTACTCCCTCCATCAATGATAAGATCAAAGCTACCCACTTGAAAGAAAATCTTTAGTATTTAATTGGTGTTTCCTTTCTCCTCATATGCTGATGTTCCGGCAAAAGTTAAAACTAAAACCCACATGTGCTCACCCGTGTACAGATTTCATGCCAGCAACACACAGGTCATTGGCTCCATCACAATGTCCCAAACAGTTCATCAGAAATAAACCTCACTACAGAAGAGCCATCAATCACAACCACAGAGTAAACAACTTGGTTATATCCATTCGTAATGTATAGTGCAGGGAGTACGCTGGTTCTGTAGCTATTAACAGACTCCCACTCATCCTAGCCAAGCTCCAGTCATTCAGGTCTTGGCACTGCAGCAGTGTGCCTACCCTGGTGTAAATCAGCAATGTGAAAATCACTGCACTTGTGTGAAAGAGGCTTTCCCAAGTGTACCTGTGCCTTGAAGTTTCAGTGCACTCTTGCCTACCTAGTGTGTCCCGGATTTTGTGTAGCTCTGCAGTTATCCCTGTCCAGAAAAGTGTTAAATGGTGGATTCTAGAGGGATCCACATATTGGCCTCTCCTCCGTGCAAGTGGGAAAACCTACCTTACAAAAGGGATGGAAGTTAAGGAGGGAGTCATTCATATTCTCACTGACAGTTTTAAACCACCATAGGAAGAGGAAGCCAGAAAGACAACAAAAAAATGCTGTTTCCCTTCCTGAAAAGTGCCACCTAAGAATTAAACATACAGAACAGGGTGCAAGTCATTCTTGTCCAGTAAAACCAGCAGAGAGATCATAAACTCCTACTGAAGGTGATTCTTACAGAAAGTACACGTTGTGAGAGTTACCTTTTCTATGAAATATCTGAAAATATCAATGGCTGTTCTTTACACCTGGGTGTAAATCCATTTTGACGATATTTTACTATATTTTTAAATAAACAACAGCTCATGTCTTGCTAGCAGAAAAATTTACATCATGTAATAAATACTGTTTTATGAACAAATATTTTCAAAGCATTGATTCTGCTGCAGTCATTATGGTAAAGTCCCATCAATGAAATGGCATTATGCCATTAACCAGGGGAGTCACAGAGATTTATTACCTTTAGCAGGGAAATGATTTGCAAGCAAAAAGTGAAAGTACCTGTTTTCTATTCCATGATGATGATGCAGCTTGCAATAATTGCAATAATAGGACAGATTGGGCCTGTACTTTCTACTGAACAACAACAGTAAGTTATTCAGTCAGAAAATCTGGGAGGCACGATTTGGCTGTATATGGTACTAATATAACATTAAAGAGGTAATATTTCCTACCTTCGGCTTTTTCTTTTTTTTCAGCTATTTTTTCTCAGTGGTATTTTTTCTCAGAAAATGAACTATTTAAGAAAGCTAGGTTACGAAGAAGTGGAATTTGTCAGCTGTACACAGTGGTGAATAAACTCAGTGAAACACACAGTTCCATTCATTGCAAATGGTGTTATTTATGTACAAACAGATGCAAGACCAGGGTGTAAAGTTGAGTGATGGGGGTGCATTGTGTTACTCATGAGGGGTGGTATTTTCAAGAATGCCTAATGAGGAGTACAGCTCATTTGAAAGAAGCTTTGGCGAATTACTGGTAAAAAAGGAGCAACTACGCTCCTGGCAAAAGATCAAACAGTCTTACTTTCTACTGACCTGGGAAGCCGGGAAGTTCCAGCAAAGGCAGGATCAGACCATTAGACAAATGTGTTTCACAGCACTCATTGACAAGACCCCAGAACTGTCTGCACTGTTTGTATGGATGCAAGCAAGACCATGCTGTTTCATGAAACTTCTTTTCAAATGCAATTATTTTTAAGTACAATGAACATCCTAGAATAAGGTCAGTAAAAGAAACTATATGATTTCCATGCCCACATGATTGAAAGATCAGTGCTATGTTAAACCATTTCCAAGGTAGAGCATGCAAGGGAGTATTTGTTGTCATAAAGGGTTTGTGGGCCTGAGCTTTAGTTTGTACATATACTGCTATACACTGAGACAATGAAAAAAGTCCCCATTTGTCAGCAGTATGAAAGCCTGGGCAATGCTGCAAGTTAAACAAGCCATGTTTTGAGATTAGTGTAAGAAGAAAGTCTGTGTTTCGGGGAGCCTGAAAACACTTTTGCTATTTGCACTTCTACCTAATACGGTGAAAAAAAATAACAGAGATGAATGTCAGGCATGGTTTGTATGACAAGATTTACAGGGCCTGCCTCATATTACCTTTCGGAGAGGCAGCAAATAGTCCTTGCTGATCTGCAGCTAATCTTACATGACTGGCTCAGAAACCTACCCACACTAATAATAGACCCTGTGTGCTGCTGCCAGTAGGTTCATGCTGAAAGGCATTGGGGAAGCACAGATCAACGTTAAAGAAAGCATAAAATAACTCCTATGTTGGTCAGACTGCACCTTTTGCTTCATTAACCAGCACCTACCAGAAGTCACCAAGGAGGTGGCAAAGCGACAGTACCACAAGAAATTAGGTTCATGGTTACCTGATAGATCACGACCCGGAATTTGTTTTTTCTCAGCATCTCCTCTTGTTTTGCTTCCACCTTCCGCACGCTGGTGCTCTGCCTCTCCACACGCGCCCGCACCTCCTTCATGGTGGAGCTGACTTTGCTGGTTTTCTCCAGTAACTTGTTCACTGTGAAGCCTGTATTGCCGTGAGCCTGGGCAAGCTTTAAAATGTCAATCTGTATGGTCTTGATGGCATTTTCCATCTCCCTGTGCTTCTCCTCTATCCTTTTCTGGCTTGCCTGCACGCTGTCAACAATGTTGGCCACTTTGTCCAGGACTGTCACAATTGTGTAAGCTGCATCTTGCTCTTCTTCCTCCTCGATGACGCTAGAGAGACGATTTTGGTGTGTTTTGTCAGCCTCTGAGGTGATTTCACGGCGATCCATTTTGCCTGCCTTCAGCCAGGTTGGAGGGAGGCGAAGTTTCAGTGATCCTGCCAGAACGACTCTGGCGCTGTTGCAGGGAGCCAGGGCGACAGCTGGCTCCGGCGATGCTCAAAGTAGGGCGTGAAACACCACTCCTGGAGCTTGGTCAAATACTTCTGACTACAAAATATCCACACATGATTGTTCAGATACTTTCAGCAACATGAAACCCCTAAAATTAGGAAGCAATATCTGGAAAGGAACATACGTTTAAAGGGTCACGCTTCTGTACTGATGAAGTTATTAGTGTTAATCCAGGAAAGTTAAGTAACTTGCTAATTAAGCAGGAAAGCAAACTTGCATATTTTTAAAGATCTACTTTTGTTTTCATGTTACTGGAGTGCTTTCCTCTGAGGGAATTCAAAAAGTGGTCAGGAAAATTAGCATGGTTGTTTTTTTTTCCAGCAAAACAACTTCAGGTCTTCAACTTGCTGCAATTACCCCATGGGGTAACAAATAAACACACTAAACCAGAGGCAATATAGTGGAAACGTTGTATTGTGACATGCTTTTCCAGTTCAAAATGTTGAAAGCAATTTTTTTTTTATTGAACAAATTATTAAATCCTACATGCAAAATTCTGAAAGCCTACACTACATGTTAAAACAGCTGAACACATCCTATTCACACTTTATCTTGGGATCTTTCAAACGACAACTAACAGTCTATTAATATAACTATGACCAGCAGACTAATTTGGATGGACTTCTTTAGCTCTTGAAAATACTCTATACAAGAGCACTAGTAATTCATTCACTTTTATTTTTTTATTTTAATCACAAACACTATACAATCTGTATTGTAGGTGTTAAAACATGTATTTTCTTTAAAAAAGTTTAAGAAGTATTAAAACAGCTTTAACAGTGATAAAGTAGGCTTTATTCCAATTATTTGTGTTCAATTATTCAACACCAATTTTGACAATACCTAAATCTACTAAGACCTACTTCTTTTGGACCTGTGCCATCTGTTCTACCAGGTAACTTCCCAAATTATGAAATTTATAATTTTCCTGTTTAAAAATAAATTGTTGGAATTATTTATGAAGATGGCAGTGCTTAGACCCAGCCCACACATTTTATAAATATGTTACAACTACACACAGCACACAGCTTCACAGTTCATGCGATAGGCAGTGTCTAAAAAATCAGTTACTAACTTCCAAAAACATTTAAATATCTACGGTATTTAAACACAGTGTTTTCTAGTTCCTCATAAGAAAAGTAAGCTGTAAACATTTTTACCTTTAGTTCATGCCTTGTTTGTTAGGTAATGTGGACTTATTTTATTGGTTTGTTGGGTTTTTTTTAAGTCTACAACCATTGTTGGAATAAATCTGTGTTCCCAAAAATATTACATTCCATGGATAAAGCACAAGTCTATTATATAACCATGTGATACAGACACAGAAAATGAACTACTGTATTCAAAAACATAAAAGTAAAGATACTAAAACAGTCCATAGCTGTTAGAGCTGATGCTTTCAGAATACAGACCAACATTGTTACACTAAAAATGTTCAAAAATAAGGCCTCTGAAATAAATATTTCCATTCTTTAAAAAAAGATATAATAAAAATGTACATCACATGGTCAATGTAGGTATAAAAAGCACTAAGTTAAACCATTCTGGATGATGTATCTGAAGTAAAATGGCCTAGGTTTTGCTTCTGCCGACGTCCTCTATTGTTTTTGGGGCATTTTCTGTTAAAAAAAAAGAGAGAGAAATAGAAAAGGAGGGTTGATTTTATATATGCCACATACAATTAAGCCTAGCAATAACCCATTGACTTAATTTTCTATACCGAACAACAGCAAGGAGTCTTTGATCTGTGCTGACCAGCGGGACAGTCCTGCTCTTCAGTCCCTGCTGGACTGTCACCTGGGAATGTGTGTAGGACCCCAGATCATTCAGAAGGGAGCCCCGCTTGACCTTGAGACTGAAACCAGCAAGGTGCTACATCCTTCAGCCTTGATCCAGCAAACACATTCCGTGGGGAATGATTGCATTAGCTTTACTTTATACATATTTCATGCTGAAAACCCAGTGGATGGTGAGACTGGATCAATCAGCCTTTTGAAGTGCTGGACCTCCAGGTGCTTTGCTGCTCACAGCAGCCCATGAGACAGAGCCCACCCAGATCTCTCTGTGGGGTGACTCTGGTGATCCCTTTCTTGGGGCCAGACATACAACTGAAAGGATTCACAAAAGCCAGCAATCCTGAACAGACTGGCACTTACTCAGCCAGGCAATGCATGATGGAGCAGTCCTGCTGGGATGCAGCAAGACGTGAAAGACTGAGAGCTGGGGAATGATCATAGAGAGGCTGAAAGAGGAGCTGAACCACAGCCTTCCACGCTACTGCTTTGGCCAGCACGATGTTGTGTGAAAAAGGACATGACATCAATTGCATGAGCCAAGTAACTCTCTTGCATGTGCAGGTGGTGTTTTATACATGTGCTAGTGTCTGTTAGGTTGAACTTTACAAGGGATACAGGGAATGAGGCCTGTAGTGTTCATTCACCGGGGTGTCCCTCTACATCACTGAGTTTGGAAAGCGACGCTCTAATGCAGTAGCAGAATGGCCCAATGCAAGTGGAGCTGAAAAAGTGAAGGACAATTCAAGGAGGAAAAGTCAAACTGTGGCACGGATACCCAAGTGTAAGATTTAAATACTTCATGCACCTATAAGGTAATTAAGTCAGCCTTAATCTATCTCAGAGACCTCAGTGTTTGTTTGGTTCTAGTCCTAGAACTGAATCTCTTGTCATCAAAAAGAACCCATGGCTCTCATCTCAGTTTTTACACAGGATGAGAGTTTGAGACAACTCAGAAACCTGAACTCTGTGCTTGTGCATCTTTAAGTTTCACAAAATAGGTTCTTGTGGTGAGTGTCTAATAATGGGACTAAGTTGCACACTAATTTTCAGAAAGTGTATATGGTGTGAGGGGTACTTCTTTCTCTGTGTAACACCATTTACAGTGGTACCACAGGGAACAGCATCCTGTCAACTTCTCTGGTTTCACTGGGTGGTAGCTGGGGATGATAGCTTCCATAAGTTATCAGCAATGCTTCAGTAAGTCCAGTGAAGGTCTAACACAGTAGATGACCTCTTGGATTTGTTTCAAGGCTGATCTGCTCTGCTGTGCATTTTTTCTGGAGATTCAGAGTGGTTACTGGTGGGTTTTGAATTTAAACAAATCTGTCTTCTGTGACCAAAAAAACAAAGGGGAAGATAGGATACATAATCATCCTGCTTCAGTCAGTAGGTAGTTTTTATGTGAGTATTAAGCAAATAAAATGTTGGGTGTCAGATAATTAAATACAGAAAAAGTATATCCATACAATGTGTAATTTTTCACTGTTTTTGTCTTTACCTACCTTGTTATGCACATGACAATTGCAACTATAATGGCAATCTGTACAGCTCCAATTATTGCTGCAATAAGGACATGCGTAAGCTTTTGTCTACTTGGGACAACATAAAGAATACTAAAGTCTGTCTTTTCACAGTGCTGTCCAGTATATCCTGATTCACACCTGAAAAAGAAAAGGAAAATTTTATGGAACCTGTAATTTGACAGCAACCCAGTCATTTTGTAGATGAAATGAGAAATCCAAGGTGACCTCAGCTCAGAAACAGAGCTGGTGAGAAGGTGCAGGTGTGGTAATGCTAGGGTTTGGGAATGGTTTGGATCTGTGTACCAAGACAAGAGACAGAGCAAGTAGGTAGCTTCTTCTGGATAAGTGACCCTCTGAAAACACACCAGTGTGGGGAAGGCCCTGATTTGTCAAAAGAAATATTATTATATTAGCACAATATTTAGGAAGAATGAAGCAACTGGGTGAAACAAGTAGACAAGGCTAAATGAAACACAAGAATTTCATGAAACACAGAGTGAGCACAACTCATTCAGCTCCATTGTCAAGAAGGGACAGAAGTGACAAAGAGGAAGGGGAACCTTGAAATATGGGTTGAAAATCCACCTTGACAAAGAAAGATCCCTTTTCAAGCTGCAACCTAGAGAAGCGGAATCTTGCAAAATCTATTGGACAAGACCAGCACCAAACCCTCTCCTGCCTTGAGGCTGAGTCAGAATTTGATGGAGGTCAGGTTAGAAAACCCAATGGCTCACAACTGTTCAAGTGAGAATTCAAGGAGGAATCCAAAATAATTGGCATGGGGTGGGGGAGATATAGCTGGAAACAGAAGAGAAACAGCTCTCTAAATGGTAACTTGCCTGAGCAAAGCAGCAGTTAGCTCACTGAGAAACTCAGCAGAGGCTGTTCCTGAGCAGTGATGTGTTCAGGCAATGCGAGGTGTGCCAGTGCAAAGACACTCTGAAACAATTCATGTCCCAAGGCAAAAGAGGCTGAAGCACAAGAAAAGTCAAGAGCCACCCAAGACACTAAGATGAAGTCTGCAGAATCAAAGGCCACCACTTACAAACCTGAGCAAGTTCCTTGTACAGCTGTCCTTTAGAATCAACTGACATGAATGCATCACTATGGACAACTGAACCATACAATTGGCCTCCAGCTCCACAGCAGAACGCTGGAGAAGAAATACATGCAGGCAGAGCAACAATCCTTTTGTAAACTGGATCTGACAAGCCTGAATGCAACACAAAACCAGACTCATCCATTCAAAAGCTTTGTGCTAGGGTAGGAATTATTTCTGTTTGGAGCAACAAAATAATTACACCAAAGACCTTTCTACAACTGCTAATGCAACTTCTAATCCCCCTCTGCATGCAGGGATAATAGCTGGGGTTTACATGTTCATAATCTTGTGACTGTACTTTCTCCAGGCATGAGCTGCTGTGTAAGGAGTTTTCGTCCAGGCATGAACCAAATTCTGGTTAGAGTTGTTAAAGAAAACCCTCCATGTACTGTAAATGTGCCTGGTGGTAGCCAGGAAGGGAATAAAGAGAACTCTCTATAAGCATACAAGAAGAATGAGGACAGTGAACACACTGGCAACTATGCAAGAAGACACAAAAAGGAAGAAGTTTCCTTGCTAAAGAACTTCAATCTTATTGTTACTTTGCTTTTGGTTTCATTAAAGAAAGTAGCAGTTGAAGTATTATCAACGTGAGAGCTGCTTCAATGCAGAGGAGGCAAAACAAGGCAGAGGAGGCAAAACAAGGCAGAGGAGGCACAAGGAATTCAAAGATGTTTCCTCAGAAACCCTGAAATAACAAGAAATTATTTCTGAGAAATACTGAATGCAGATTCAGGAGGAGGAGTTCTTGTATTAAGAATTACATCATGGCAGGATGAAGTAGTAGGCACTAGTTTACTACCTTAAACTAGTAGAACATATTTTAAAGCATTCTGCTGCATTAATGTATAACAAGATAATATAACATTAGTACAATAGCAAGATCACTAGAGGTCAGCAAGAATTTATCAAAATAAGATAATCAGTCAATTAATTGATTTAGCATAAAGCTCAGATTTCTTTTTAAAGGGCTGCACTGTGTGTCCTTGATGCAGCCTGCCATGAGGACAGGGCAGAACTGCACTACACAAGGGTGGCAGCAGGAGACAGACCTGATCCCATCTGTGCAAAGGCTGCTAAACTCAATACTGTGTAATTGACTGCTACAAAACCTTCCTCCCACCTGCCTGCTGGCAGTCCTGGAGGGCTGCTGTACAATAAGCAAGGAGATTCATTGCCCCCAGTGAAAGTGAAACTCAGAATTTGCTCTGTGCAAGTATTTTCTGCAGTTTTATAGGTCATCCAATATCTCACATACATCGCTAGCAGGAAATGAGGACCAAATTAAACAATGTATATGCTAGATGTGTATGAGAACTGAAAGCATTTGAAAAGAGCAATTTGCCCTTAGCATTCATCATTATATTTTCCTTGCTGGAGAAAGAGAGAATTTTTTTCTCTGATAGAGGTACATGATTACTACGGTGGATTGATGTCTGTTATAAACTATTTGTTTCCTTAATAACTCTGCTCCAGTAAGAAACATGGATAAAGTATGAGACCATCAGTATTTTAGTAGCCAAGAAAAATCCAAAGGAGATCTGATATTATGGGTCAAGAACTGATAGTCACAAATTCTTGATTGAAACAACGTGAGGTTTGCTGTGCTAGGTCCAGTGCTAAGATACTATTCAGACTGTTTAAAAACATACCTGAAGGCAGTAACGGTACATGTAACTATCAAATAAAATTTAAAGGGATGGGACATTAATTAAGTTCATGAAAACATTGCCTATCAGTAATTACTAGAGTAATAATAAATATTTAAATGATGGAATTTACATTGAATCATAAATTGATAAATTACTATAAGATTAGCACCTTCCAGAAAAAAATTCTGAGAAATTAAAAATTAGTTAATTCAGACAGGAATATTTTCCTTGAAATACTGCTACTTTAAGTATTTTGAGGACAAATACATTATAAATTGTGTTAAATACAGTTCTAAATCAAAAGAATACCGTAATCAGATAGGGTTGTCTAATGCCCATCAAGGTGATGTTGGGGATGCACTCAGTTTCCCAAGAGAATAAAAGCCATGTTGAATTCTCTTGGTTCCAGACAAAAACAAAAACAAAACAGTCCTATTGGAAAAGTGAAAATAAGCAAGAAAGGGTCTTGAATGGGAAAAGAAATAATAGAAGCTTTCAAGTGCTTAAGTTGACAACCATATACTGGCTCTGCCTTTTGGGCTTCCTGCTCTCTGATCTGTCTGGAAACCCTTAAATCTTGGCAGTGGAAAAAACACCTAAATATCATCAATCAATAAGGATCAAGGGAGAAAATATGAAAGTATCCAATGGATTTACAGCTGAAGTTTCAAAAGCAAAGGAAAGCGAAGAGTTATAGCAGCTTCAACCACATTTATCTGAAAGTACAAGCTTTCAAGAAAAAAGCTCTGGAGTGAAACCTCCTAATAAATAGAGCACTGCATCATAATGCAAAGTGGCCTTTTTTTATAAACAACTTTTATATATTTAAATAATATTAATAATAAACAATTTAAATAAATATAATTTTTGGAGGAAAACAAAGATACAGAATTTGGTGAAATGTATAGGAAAAAAATTATGTGGGAGCTAAGGAACATTCATATATCCTGGGAAACGATGAGGAGCTTAATACTGAGTGTACTGAGTTGCTAGTTTACACTGTAGACAAAAGGTGTGGGATAAAGAATATTTTGCAATTTTATATTCTCTAGATGAAGCCTATTATTGTGAAAAAGGGCAATAAATGTTAAAAATAAGATATTGATTCTCTAGAGAGAGTTTACAACAGGAACAATAAAATATACAGATAGTGTAAGAACAGCCCGAGAGGTCAATGGGGAAAGAACAGTCATAGAGAGAAGCCATGCAAGGCAAAGGCCTTTTTAATGTGTTTCTGTTTTATTTGGGTTTTCAGCCCTGGATATGATTTATAAGAAGACAACACTGAGGCTACACTCCTCAGAGGGATTCAGGTTCTGAACTCCCTGACTGACCAAGTCTTTCCTCTGAGCACTGTCTCCCTCTAGACTAGAGTAGCTGGGTGCTGCCCACAGCAGAGGGATACTCCTCCTGTGACACCACACAAGGTAGTACATCCTGTCATTATGTCTAGAGAGCATTTTGATTAAGCTTTACAGAAATTTCAATCACATTTTGAGGCATGAGGGACTTACCGGCAGGAAGCCTTCTGAGTGGAATAAATGAATTCACATTTTCCATGTATACAGTAACCATTGAAGCTTTCTGAACAAGGTATGTGGTTCCCAATATAAATGTCTTCTCTTTGATCACTGGCATCTTGAAAAGAAATATACATAAACAATTATACATGGCTCTATGATGTTAATTAAAAACTCTCAACCAAGAATAACATACCCTTAAAAACTTGCAGTGAATAAAGGAATAGAGAATAATAAAGCAGAGGCTTAAGGCTGAAGTTTCAGAGGCACCTACAGAGATTTGCTAGAATGTACTGCACTGGAAAATGATCCGCAGAGACATCTAAATACGCCTTTTATATCAGGTTTGTCAAAAAGGAGAAAAGTGTTCATGACAGAAACAAACCAAAGTAGAAAGATCAGCAGAAGCTTTGTCAGTGGCACTGGGGCAATGAGCTAATACATAGATACAGAGAGCTCTCTCCCATGTGTAAACAGATGAAAAAAAACCCTCTAAAAAGGATTAGAAAGATGCTGAACCACATTTTATGATTACTGGGTAGAAAACCACTTGATACAGCCCAGATCTGATTGGTACCACTGGTGGTTAAAGCTGAAATCAAACACACTTCAATGGCAGTCTTCCTCAGAGAAACACTTTTATGGAGAGAGAACTCAAAAATATCGAAATGTGTTTAAAATACCCATTCCTTTGGGAAGTGTGCTGGTTTTGGCTGGGTTGGAGTTAACCTCCTTCACAGCAGCTGATCAGGTGCTGTGGTTTAGATTTCTGGCTGAAATAGTACTGGTAACACACCACTGTTTTGGCTGTTGCTGAAGGGAGCTTGCACAGCTTCAAGACTTCCTCTGCTTCTCACTCTGCTTCTCCCCTCAACAAGAAGACTGGGAGTGGGCAACAGCCTGGGAGGGGACACAGCCAGGACAACTGACCCAAACTGACCAAAGGGATAGCCCATACCATATGACATCATGCTCAGCAATAAATGCTATAGATAGGTATTTCCAAGGTGGCAGTTGCTCAGGGACTGGCTGGTCATCAGTCTGCTGATGGGACATTGTAAATGACAGCTTATGCACCACTTGGGTTTTTTCTCTTTTTTTCCCCCCTTTGCTTCTTAAACGGTCTTTGGCTTGACCAATGAGTTTTTCTCATGTGTGCTTTCCTGATTCTCTTTTCCTGGGGGAAGCTGGGGGAAGCAGAATAAGTGATTGGTGGGCATTTAGTTGCTGTTCAGGTCAGCCCAGCACAGGAGGGAAGGCAGTCCCTTCTGCCCCAAGATCTTTCATGCTTCTGTTGTGTTACCAAAACTACCCAAAGCTATGTTCTTTTTCAACCATTTTTCCCCAAAAATATTTTTGGTAAAAAAGTCCTCAACACAGAAGTTGATATTTCATAATGAACTTCTCTGAAGAGCAGGGATCTTAAGATGTGAGCGTAGTTATGGAATTGTGTTCATTTCCATGGCAATAGACTATAGCTCCACAAATAAAAGACTTCAAACCAAAAGGGAGTGTGAGGAAGAAATCTCTCATACAATGGCAGATATTTGAAATTACACCTTCAAGAAAGAGAATGTATTTATACAAGACAAAAAAAAAAAATGCTGCTGTTTTGGGGTTTTCCTGAAAATGTCTGGAATGTTTTTTAATTTGGTTCTGGAGAAAAAACCCCCAACCATCTATTAGAGGGTTTAGATATAAGGAAAGCTGTTGATTCAGGCTGTTTTGAAGATACAGAAGGTTTGATCCAAGGGAAGAGCATTACAGTGCTGACTAACACTGACAATGTGTCCACCACTGCACTGATGGAATAGACCATGTCACGACAGGTCTAAGAGGAGAAAAGTGGGGACGTCTCATCCGAAAATTATCATCTCCCCCCTTCTCCAAGAATTTAATTACTGTCATATCTGGTCCCAATCAAAGCTTGTAATGAGCTACAGACAATTATACTAGTATCTTCAGAGAGCTGCACCATATCTGGTTTTAATACATGTACTGATACAGAATGTGAGGCCCAGCAGAAAACTGAAAGGTGCATCCCCTGAAAAGTGGCCAGACAGCCATACACAGGTCAGAGGCAAAACTTATACTAAGCAAGGAGATGTGAAACGCAGGAGGTGATTCCTAGTGTAAAACAGACATTTACCCCCCCTCTTTACAGGAATCCATTTTTATTTGGAGAAACCTGCTAGACTGCTTCAGAGCTTTAAAGATTTAACTGGTGTAGGAGCCTTGAAAGAGTGACTGGATATAGGAGTTCAAATACTTCACCAGAGGGAAGAGTCATGCATAAAAACTGAAACCCTGATCCTCATGTTGGTACAACAAAACCACTAAGCCAGCTGTATTTGGGAAGAGAGACCTTTCTGATGTAACTTTAGGTTACATCCACTTGCACTGCAGGAAGAGACCGTGATGGTTCTAGAGACTAAAAGATATTATCCATTCAGAGAACAGGGTTTAACAAGAGTAACTCACAGGAACTGAAAGCAAAAGCAAACAGGTAGGAGTGTGGACTGTTCGCTTATCCTGAAAGAAAAAAAGCAATTCAAAGAAGTTCACTTCATGTTCTCATTATCTAAAGAGACTTGAGTACTGTATTAAAAAATTTCAAAACAATGTTTTTCATGAAGCAGACTCCCTCCATGCACATCATTTGCTGAATGTGAGACCGCAAAAGCTACACACATTAATAATAATAATTATATACAATGGTTTTTCCACTAACTAGATTTCAAGGGCAATTTACATGCAATGAATAAAAGGCTGTTACCTCTTTGGAATAGGAACTGAAAGTGGTGTTTCATTACATTACATAATAAGATGTATATTGCATTTGGTGCCTTTTATACCTTCATAATGTAAGTGAAAATTGACATTAAATCACTCCAACTGGTACATCATATGCAGTGAAAATAAGTGAATTTATGAAAAGAGAAAAATATATGAAGCTTTTTGGCACTGAATGACTTTTGAAGAAGAACACAAGGAATATTGAAAGCCATGGTGGGATGGCTTTACTCAGGGAAGCCATGGGAGTGCAAAACAAGCATAATGACAGAAAAAACTGAAGACCAGAGCTAACAGAGAAGGTACCAACCCCTTGCAACAAAACCTGCATTAAGACCAGCACTGAGGAAAAGAACAGTGAGTTATGTTCATTTGTGCTTCCTTCCTGTGCGGAACAGAAGCACCCATTTGCAGACTGGATTCTCTTTTCAGGGAAGTTTGCTTCCTCCCTGGGACCTGAATTAGAGATGTCACCACAAGACTGAAGAGGTTATCACAACCTTCAGACTACTACCCACTCCTGCTCTTTCACATGGCTACTAATGATGATGTAGGAACAAAAAGTATGAGGTCAATCAAATGAGATTTCAGAAGCCCTGGGGACAACGCTAAATAAATTTGGGAACACAGATAATGTTTCCCTTCAATCCTCCCAATAATGAGGGAAGACTTGAAACAAACAGGCAAGCCCAGGATATCAATACTTTGCTCTGGGACTGGTGTTTCCACCCAAACTTTGGGGTTTTAAATTATGGAAGAGATTTTGAGACACAAGGTATGCTGGGGCCTGATGCAACCCACCTGTCCTGAAGGGTAAAATTACTTTTGGGTGTAAGCTGGTGGGAACTGATGGAGAGGGCTTTACACTAGAATAGATGGGGAAAGGGGATACCAGGAGCATTGCAGTAGGTAAGGCACAAGTTGTCATGGAATCACCTGAGGGTAGCAAGTGCAAGTGGGAACACTTGCAATGCTCCTGGGAGCATAGGGAGCTCAGGAGCACATTTGAAATGCTTGAACACCAACACACATAGTATGAGAAACACACAGCACTGGTCAGGTCCCAGAGCTACAATAGCACTGGTATTTGCATGACTTGGTAAAATGAGCCCCACAACTGGAGCGTTGAGATGGGGGGCTACAGGCTGTTCAGGAGTGACAGGCAGGGCAGAGCAGTTAGAGGTGTAACGTCATATGTAAGGAAGACGTTTGATTGTACAGCACTTACAATTAGTGCTGATGTGATTGAGAGCCTCTGGGTGAGGACTAGAGGGATGGAAAACAAGGAGATGTGGTAGTGTATGTCTACTGCTAAGTGCCCAGCCAGTATGTAAGCACTGATGACTTATTCTATAAGCAGTTATGAGAAATTTCTGGATTGCTAGCCCTTGTCCTTATGGGAGATTTTTAACTTCCCAGACTTCAGCTGGGAATATAATACTGCTGTGATGAACAGGACTTGGAAATTCTTGACATTTGTAGGAGCTAATAACTTCTTGTCAGAGGTACTCAGTGAGTCAAGCCCTCCTAGGCTTGCTATTTGTGAATAGAGGATTCATGGGGAGTGTAATTGTAGGTGTCTGTCTTGGCCATAGGGATAATGAAATGGTTTTTAATGGTTGAGCTTTCAGTGCAATGAGAAAAAAGGGCACCAGAGTTGTTACCCTGGACTTCAGCAGAAAAAAACCTTTAAGCTATTCATGGAGCTATTTAGCAGAGTACCCTGGCAATCTGCTTTGGAGGCATCCATGAGTGCTGGTCAAGTTTTAAGACGCGTCATTTAGAAGCACAGGAGCTGACAATTCCACTGCATTGTAAGTCAAGCAAGTGGAGCAGAAGACCAGCTTGACTGAACAGGGAGCTAACTCTTTGTGGAGCTCAAGAGGAAAGAGAATTTGTATGGTCACTGGAAGCAAGGTCAGGCTTCACAGGAAGAGTACAGAGCTGTGGTTCATATGTGCAGGGAGAAGACACAAAAGGCCAAAGCCCATTTAGAACTTAATCTGGCCAGTGTTGTGTAAGATAACAAAAAGGGCTTTTTCAAGTGTGTTACTAGCAACAGGAAGTCTAAAGAAAGCATTGGAGTCATACTTGATGTGTATGATCATCTGACTAGCAGGGATGAAAATAAAAAGTTGAGGCATTAAAGGTTATTAAAAAGTGAGGTAGGGTTCATGTAAGTGAAACATTTTCAACCAATGTGATTCAGCATATTAGTTTACTGAAAACATTTTAAAACAACCCAACAAATATAGAATCATCCATTTTTTTCAGAAGTTAACAGAAAAGATGGGATCATGGCAGGGAGGCTTGTGCTATGTTATTTCATCAAGAATGTCACAGCTTGATGTCTTCCAGTAAAGTCATTTTCACAGCACTTGGAGGGAGTCCAATCCTGGGGCCACTGCACAGGCTAGTGAGCAGCTGGGCGTCTTAGAGGAGTATAGCAGGCAAAACTTACAAATCATGCACATCTTCATGGTAGGCTTGCAACACACTGTAAGAAAGAAGCTGTTCACAGGTCTGTCTCGGTTACAGGCAGCAGAGCTGTAAGGCAGACTAGAAGGGACTTGCATGCTCTGTTCTCTCACCTTGTGAAGCCATAAACAAAAAGCACAAAGTCTGCACTGTACCTTTCACTTCTGGCCGATACTGCATGCCATCATCTTTCTTTCCAACTGCATTTGTGTCATCTGTTTCTAGGTAATAAATGCATGCATGGTTACTTATTAGGAAAGGATATTTTCCACACCACTACCTGTGCATCACTGATAAGCCAGAATAATATTAAAAGAATTATTTTAAATTGCAATAAAACTGGACACACTCCCACACTGTTCCTCCCACACAACCAGGTTGGTATCACACCCAGTCAGCAACCTCGGTGTCCAGACCAACACCTGGCACACCTCAAGCTGTAGGTTTTGAACTAAAAATTTTCCTGTGGTATGGACCTAGGTTATTTTGGTGACAGTCTGTTTTGGTGTTGGAACTGCTGAAGTTACAAGTCTAGATGTAACTGGCAAAGAGTTGGTGGAAAGCTGTTATTCTCATGAGAAAGTCTTAACTGGAAGCCCCCAAAACTGAAGGGTAATGGACATGATTAGCTACAAAGCCAGTAGACAGAGGGCTTCAGTGGACCATTCCAACACTGGAAAAGAAAATTATAGAATCACTTAAGTTAGAAAGACCCTTAAGAATAATGGATTCATGTTTGTGCAATCAGGGCCCAACTCTACTTACCCTGGAAGCACATTTTACAGCCCACAGCAACAAAAGGGAAGATTTCCCACCCATCCATATTCCTTCCGTTCTCCTACCATCCCCTCATGTAAGAACTGTTGGATTATTGTTCAGATTTTCCCCAAGAGCTTTTCCTGTCTTTCCAGGTACCAGCAGCCAAAGAAAGGTAATGTAAACACAGGATTATGTGTGTAGTGTGGGGAACTCAAAACTACAGGTGGTGAGTTCAGTGATAACTGGATCAGTGACTTCTGACCAAAAATGGAAAAGGGAAAGCTCTATCAAGCCGAGTTATGTTAGAATTTATATTTACCAGAAAACCAAAATTAATCCTACCTGAGCAGTGCCCAAGGTGCCTGATGTCGATCTGCTCTTGCCTCAGACATGATGCCTCTCTGACAAAGCAGGGATTGTTATAGGAACTTCCATCAGAAGCACATACAGGATTAAAACTGTATCCACTGCAGTCTATATTACATACACACCTGTTAATTGAAGCACACAGCAAAACAAAATTGACATCCAGCAAACAAAAATTAAGTCATGTTAAGTCCTAAGTAAACACTAGCTCATACACCAATGCCAGGAGGGGAGAGCTCCATGAGGATGCTGAAGAAGCCTTTGACATCTCAGGCTTTCAAGCAGAATGTACAAAATTATGAATGGATGTTTCAATGTGCTTTTCAATGATGTATTAATGTTTTTTGTACTTTTACTACGATATCAATCTCATGGAATACACCTGAAAATTGTTAACACATTACTAGGAAGATACACTACATTAATATACCAGTTTGTAGAGTTTGTTCTCTAGTGTGATCAACACCAGAAGAGTATTCTACTTTTTTCAGTGTCAGGATCCTTGAGGAGGAAAACAAAAAGGACTCCCTTTTCTATTAGACCATAGAAGGAGTTCTGTTTCAAAGAATGTATAGACTCAATACACTTGGTTAACTGTGTCATTTCAGCAAGACATTCATACCTTTGAAAGTTAACAATAGCCTGTTATGTTGCATTTAAAACAGGATTATGCAATGTGAATTTTTTCATATTGCATCCCATTAACATTTTGGTTGTTTAGGATGAATCATTTTCTACACAATTTGCAACTAGGGATCGTAAAATGAAAGCAGGAAAAGTGAAGACCTAGGGTGTAGCTGGTTCCTAAGTACACAGAGGTAGGATGGCCAAAGATTCAGGGCTATGACTTACTTGTTCATGTTTAGATAGTTTTGTAGCCCCAACAAAATGTCCTGAAATTTTACATGTGTGAATGGCACAGGAAAACTTTCCAACTTTCCAAGCTCCACATCCCCTGATTATTTTAATGAATATTCTGCTTTCTAACTGAACTTCTATTTTCTAATGAAAGTTTCTGTGTCTGTTTCGCATTGCTCTGCAAGCTTCTCTCCACCTTTGGGATGAGGTAAATAAGAAGTGTGGCTGAATAATGAGGGGGAGGACAAGGTGGGTACCATGTCCAGCTCTCAGTCAAGCTCCTCCTGATGTCGTGAGTGTGAGAAGAGCCACTCTGCACATTCTGAGAAGGTGGCAGTGAGCACAAGGTCCTCTCCCTGCTAGAAAGCTCTACAGGGGGCACACAGTCTGACTGCCAGGAGTTACCACTAGCTTCATCTTGATTCACTCTTGTAAGTTACAGGATGGGGAAAAACGTCCAAGCTACCAACTTACCAGGTTTTTTATGGTCTTTCCCACTGTTCCAGATAAAATTGAACTATTAAACAGGTGTATGTATGCCTCAAGCCAGTAACAAATCTTACAGCAGAACCCAATTCCATGCTGCAGAAACACTGAAAATGGCCAGCATACTTTTCTCTCTTTCTCTTCTTCCATGAGCACCTTCTGTTGTTTAATTTAAATATGCTAATTTTGCAGGTAATTTTTCATGCTTGTGAACTTCAGATTGTTGCTAGAATGTCTCTAGTGCAAACAGGGTTTTACGTGCATCTACTGACAGTGAAAAACTGCCCCAGTAATGAGTCTCTGCACATCTTAGGAACCTACCTCCAAGTACTAATGAAGCTTCTAAATATCAATATGATGAACATATGATAATCTTTCTTACTTAAAATGGTAATGGTTGTAAACCTTAGAACCAGGATGGAAATACTATTTTGTTTACATACTCCCACATGATGTTAAGACTAATAAGAGATTTATTAGGATTTACTATGTACAAATAAAAGGCTCATGGCTCAGCAGTTATGCATATTTATTTACACAAACCAGCAGAGAGGTGGTCCTCATTTGTATGACACTGGTTGCGCGCAGACAGATACCTTTGCTCACCCTTAAATCTATCTGTAGTCACCACCCAACGTCTGTAGCATCATGGTTATGGTTGGGTTTTGTCAGTCCTGGTGACAAATAAGGTAAATTTTGAAAATATTTTTTTCTTCCTCGTGGTGACATTATATGCTAGAGTTGAAATTGCTTGGACACTGCTTATGCTTCCATGCTTTGCTGTGTTTAGATTTAACATCTAATATTAAATGCTTACTTTCTTAGAATTGTCCAATGCTCGCTTTAGGGGTAGTTATGAATTCCTGACCCTGGTTTTCTAATCAACAGTCTCAGTCTTATCTCTAACCATCTCTTCAATGTACAGAATCTTTAGATGTTGACTCCCCTCCACGTGTATCCAATTACCTGCCTGGTGCCATTAGCTACTTCTTTGCCTATGACCATGATGCCAAGTGGTACTTCCAGCCTTCCCGTGGCCAGTTAGTTACTGGTCACTTGGCAGAGCTGTCTGACATGTAAAAGCAGGTGGTTTAAGTACACTGTGGGGTAATGAACAGTTGGACTGATGTACTGTAAAAAATTGAAACTCTTATTCCAACATAAACCTCTGAAGCCTTTCAGAGGGCTGAAAGTGAACGTGTTAAGGAGAGGACACAGCTTGGAAGCAATGCTCTGAAGGGAGAAAGGTCTCCACAGATGCAATAGGGTGGCAGAGAAGGAGCCAGGAGCACAAGTCAGAAACCTGCACTCATCAGAGAGTCTGCATAGGGTGCAGTGAATTTGTCGTTTCTCATAGACAGTTTCCACTAGACCAAAAATACAGTCAGGACTGTGGGAAGTGCCAAATCGTGAGATGAGAACAGTGACATATGGGGAGTGCTGCTCTTGACAGAAAACATGAAAAGAATGTTGTTTTTAACTGCTCGGTGTTTGTGAAGGAAGGTAAAACCATGGGAGAGCAAGCTGCTGCTCTGATGCTGCACATCAAACACTTCAGAACTGGAGCCTGAGTCCCTGTGAGGGGACAGGACCACCACAGACTGAAACAGAAGAGCAGCTCGGGAAAGTATTGGAAGATCTGACAACAAACCCACTATGAAATACTGACAATATGTTATATTCTGAAGTCAGAGAGCTACAGAGGGCAGACAGTAGCTTGGTACTGAGATGACAGGAAATCCAACTGCTTGATGGAAGCCAACTCCCCCCACCAGCCAGTCTGCGAGCCAAAGCCAGGCAGAAGTCAAAGCTCGAGGCTACCAAGCACAGCCCACGGGACTGAACCATGCCACAGACCATACAAGAAGCACACAAAGTATGTGAGAAGACACAGCAGACAGTGAGAATGAGCTATAAGTGGCATCTTAAAGGGTAAGAATCTTATCAGAGGCCTTCACAGGCAGGAGAACCTGTAAGAGGCACCATGGACTGTGGGCTTTATTTTCCTTCACAGCTAAGACTGAAACTGAACACAAAATCGCAGTCCCATATTGTAAGGTGTTCCCTGAAGTCTCTCTCCTTCTGGGGAGAGAGCATGGAGAGAGCAAAAGGACAATGCAGAGAGCTGCTCACAAAGGCAGGGCATGAAAAACTTAAGATCGTGAAGGGGGAACAGGGACACATGGGAGCAGCACAAGAGGGGCACCCAGAAAGAGAGTGAACCTTAGCAGTAAAACTCAAGAGAAAAGAGTTAGTCACTTAAGGAAAAGTCACTTAACAGAATAGTGTACTAAGGACATCTTGAATGTGCTTAATGCTTCATACCAGAAAGAAGTGAATGAGTGCTTCAAATTTTTGCTGGAAAAGCTTGTTGTAAAAGCCACACTGGAATAATAGGAGTGAGAGCCCTACAAACATTTTTTTCACTATAACCTTCCTATTGGTTTTAACCAAAAGGATTCAAACAGGTAGTTAATGCTCCAAAATGATGTCTTGCTGGAGGAAGTTGCTGCGTAATGTCCTCAACAGATCTTTTCTCTCATTTAGCCTGGGAAAGTCAACAGGATATATTCAGATGTTTTCCTGATGTACTAGGGTATGCAGGCAAAATTCCTGAATTTTGTCACCTGTCATCTGAGAGCTTAAGAAAAAAGGCACCAGCTTGGTGTGAAAATGTGCTTTTAGAAGTTGCATGCATATCATTCATTAACACTATTAGTTAAACAGAAAAGCATTTGAATTTTAAGAAAGTACAAAGTGATATAATTAAACCAAACAGATTTTTGGGTGGTTTTAATAAGCAAGAAATGAGAAGGTACAACTCATTTTTTAGGGACTCTTGGTGTAACAAAGAAAACCTGCTTAGTAAAATGAAGTGACAAGCCCAGGCTGTAAGCGCACTTGCTGCTATTAGTAAATTAATTAGATCCCCAGAGATCAGAACACATTTCAAAGCTCCCTTTTGTTTTCAGGCTTCAAGGTGTATGTGGTCTGTTGGAAGTTCTGTGTGCTTAAAAACCCCGGCAGGTTCAAAGAAAAGAGAGTGGGAAAAAAGGAAAGGAAAAGCATGACTGACTGGTGGAGCGGGCTTGGCTACTGGGAGAGACTGGCATTTCCAAGCAACAGATCAGGCTGGTGCACTTATGCCCACCTGGGATTTGCTCACAAATGTCTTTTTCTGGCCTGGCCTCTCAGGGAGTGCTGCTTGCTACTCCTTCCCGGTAGGTGACAACAGAGAGCGTTCTCAGGTACTCACCAATTCACTGGCACATCTGCTTACAAATGTGAAATGGAAACACTAGAGTAAAACAAAGTGTGTGAAATGCACACAGATGGATAAGTGTATGCTTGATGGAATAAATTTAGGTGAATTGAAATAGCAGGGGTGTTGCAATTGCAGTTAAGAATATAACCATGCCAAATGAAGGATTACCTTTCATTTGATGCTTCTTCCCTTGTGTGCAATTCTTCCCAGATGAAACCTGAACTACAAAAATCTAGATTTCAAAGTGATTTTTCTATCTATTTGACTAGAGTTGAATCTTCACCAGGCTTTTGGTGTGTTTTTTAAAATCCCTTTATAGCACAAGAGAAGTAGAATTCAATTCTACAAAGCTTCTCTGTGCCTGGCTTGAACACTCTGCTTTACTTCTGCCCAGCAATTCAGAACACCTTGGAATGTCATAAGCTTCAGCTGCTTTCCAGACATCCCTACCTTTCCTTTTTCATTTTCATGGCATGGCTGTCTCTGACCACTGTAGAAATTCAGTCTTTACTTCTCGCAGCATACATGGGGAACTGATGTTTGCTCTCTCAGGAGCAGCCTAACCCTCCCTCCACCTTCAAATAATAGGAACCTTCAAAGGCTTGGCACACACTGCTGCAAAGATCACTAAAAATATGCATTGAAAACCAGACCTGGATTATTATCCATCTAGGATCTATTCAATTTCTTAATAGCCAATATAGTAAAAACACCATTATGCTATTCCTGTCATATCAGAATATCCTGTACCCAAGTCTTCGTAATTCATAATCCCACAATACAATCTTAAATCCATTGTTTAGGTGGATTTTCTCTATTGTCTGAATGGTTTGTTTTGCACACAAATACTTAGGATTTTTTTTTCTGTTGGATCAGAAAGCTGTGAACTGCATTTATACAGGATTTAGATACCCTTCCTTATGAATACCTACATACAATATCATACCCTAAAAAGTCAATTAAAAAAAAAAGGTTGGTAAATGAGTGAAAAAGTGGTCAAAAGAGGGAAGTATAAACTTGCATGCCAGACTTCAAACAGGCCAAATCTTTCCCTGGAGAACAAATTATATAGACAAGGCAGAGACTAGGACTTTGAACAATGTCTACATTGGCATTTCTAACTGTTAATACTTAGACTTCTGAAATTCTCGTTTGGCCTTTGTGAAAACAAGACACTATGTAAATTATAGGCCAGTTGAATCTATATATTGCTGAGGCACCTTTGCTTTCCAAAGTAAATCTCATAAAATGTTAATCTCAAAAGGTCTACTTGGGGATCAGTTGTCAATCTTTCTTGAAAATCTACATTATAAGTCAAAACATATCTTTGACAGCATAGTACACTTATTAAAAAAAAAAAAGACTGAATGTGCTCAGAATCTCATTTCCATATTTCAGCTGTTAAAAAAAATAGGTAAAACTGAGAACATGATAAATTTGAACTTTTACAGTGAGGCTATTTTTAAATCAATAATTTCCTTACCAAAAGAAAAAAAAAAAGGTGACCACTCAAGTGGGGCCTTGAAAAGATGGAGTAACCTTCAGAGGCCTGAAGATGACAGGACTGCCACAGGAGAGATGGTGGGTGGACCAGGAGGGAAGCAGCTCTGCAGAAAAGGACCTGAGGGTCCAGGGGAGCAGCGGGCTGGGGGTCTGCATCACAGGAGGCTCACCAACAGACCAAGGGAAGTGACTCTTGTCCTCCATTCAGCACTCATGAGGTTCCATGTGAAGCACTCTGTCCTGTTTTGGGACTCCCCAGTAACAGCACACACTCTGAGAAACTGGAGAGGCTGCAGTGTTGAGACACTGTGATAGGAAGAGGGACGGAGCTGGGCTGTGTGAGGAATGGCTTGGGGGCACTGCACCTCTTCAGCCTGGAGAAGAGAAGGCTAAGGAGGTGACTGCTGTCACCAACAACCCAAGAGGGGCTATCGAGAAGATGAGAGTGGAACTCGTCTCAGAGGGGCATGAAAAGGAGTGAAAGACAATGGCTGCAAGTTGCAAGGAGAGAAATTCTGATTGAACCCAAGTAAATTATTATTCAAAATGAGAGAAGCTCAGCCCTCGAACAGATATGCCCAGCTATCAAATCGTTCTTCATGGAGATGGTCAGAGCTATCCTGGAGAAGCCCTTGAGCACACATGAATGAATTATCTCTGGTTGCAGTGCAGGGCAGGAGCCCAGACCCTCTAGAGATCCTATCTTTTGATTGTGTACTTGATAGGATGATCTGTTTATCTCAGGAATAACCAGTAAAACTGAAAAGCCCAGTGTGTGCTAAGAAAAAGTCTGGATACCCCAGGGTATATCAAGAGCAAACCATATATGTTTGTGATGGTGACCTACAGGATTTACCCCCATCAGCTCTAGGTGGCCCCAAGCTTTGTGCTGCTACCTCCGTCTCCACTTCTCAACATGACTGCACTACTAATTCAGAATTCCAGAAGAAAACACACAACCACATTCATACTGCCCATGTTTTTGGGCTTCTGGCACTTTCCCACACAACAGTATAAGTTTACCAACCTCTTGTGTACACATTTTGCACCACTATGCATAATATGTTGTCTTTTCAACAAAGAGGTGGAAGCTTCTGACCAGAAAGACATTTGGCAGTCAGATGAGAAAAGCAGACACTGACTGAATGGTGTCAGGCAGCAGCTTTTCCCACAATGTACACAAGCTTTTCCAGTTTTGTCACTAAATGGGGAAAAAATCCCAGCCAGCCCATGTGAGTCCTGTTGTTTGCATTCTGTTATGTCAGACCTACAGAAAAATCACTGTTCAGACAATGCTATGTGTTTATGCAATTTAAGACATGTCCATCCACAAGTGATTGTCTAGACCCTTGAAAAGATTGACCACAAACTAACAACTCTTTAAAATACTTACAAGTTGTATGAGAAAAGAAGAAAAATATCGGGAAATATATTTTTGTGATGCTTCCTCAATCTCATTTCTTTCTGAGTTTAGATAAAGAAATAATGTATTGATTTGCATTTAGCTGAATACAAATTTTCCAAGTGTGCTGTTTATGACAACCCTCTCCTCAGACTCTATTTCTGTGTCTCAACCACTCCACCTAGAATCAACAATGAAATTTTTCATAGGGGCAGTGGAAATTATAAAGTTGTTTATATTTTGCATTCAGGTTACTATGCATTGTTACCATTTCTGGTTTAGACAGATAATGTTTCTGTGAAATCAAACAAAATGAAGATACAAATCTACAACCCTATGCAAAGCCTGATTTCTTCAAACCATGTGTGATCTAGTGTAATAAAAGCATACGTACCATTTTTGATCAAGAGATAGACATAATGCTTTAACACCAAGCATGAAAACTAAGAATCTGTAACTTTTTTGAAGAGGAAAATACAGTTTAAGAGCAACAAAAAATTAACATCACTAATTTGTATCTCAGCTCCGTACAATTGATCTTCTTTAAATTTGCTTTTAAAATGCACCAAGATTTGGTAATTACACAGATTCACAGATTAATTTAGGCTTAAGAGATGTGTAGAAGTCATTTAGTCCCAGCCCTTGACTGAAGTAGGTCGCAAAGCTGTGTCTGATCAAGTTCAGACCATCTCCCTGGACTGAAATGCCAGACACAGTGTTGGAGTGTCCAACCACTCTCATAGTGGAAACATTCTCTGTTAAGACAACCCAAAATTTACCACGCTTTGACATGTACCTATTGCCCCTCACAATATCACTGTGCACCTCTGAAAAGAAAGGACCTGTTTAGATGCCAGCAAGTCCAACTCTGAAAAATCAGGAAATGCCAAGTGGTCATGCTTCTGCTTCTCTGTTGTAAGGATCACCCTACAGTTTTCACTGAAAATATCTGGCACCACCATTTTTTGCATAGGATCCCACAGCTTTCCAGACACAAAAGACAAATCACATTCTGCAGGGAATAAAATTGTCTTTAGCAGGGAGAAAATCTGCCTATTCTGCTCTCCAGGCTATTGTGGCTGGCTTCTTGGCAGGTCCTGGGATTCCTCATTAATGCCAGCTCATTTACCTCAAACCACTCAACATGTGGTGGCATGTGTGGCACCCTTTCCACCAAAACACTAAACATTTTACCCATAAATTAATTTCCTTATTGATAAATGAGGAGTACAGATATTATTTTGCTTCTCAAGAGCAGTCAGAGCAGAAGGAGTTGATGTTTGTAAGGTATCAGATTGCACAGCTTGGAAAAGAGGTTGAAAAAATGCATAATTGTGTGTTTAGTGTATGTATCGTGAATATGGCTTGAGATAATCTACTAAACATTAGGGTATAGTTCAGCTAACTCATCCAGTTACTATCATGGAGCAAAATTCTGTTTAAATGCCTTCTGTAATCACGTGGATCACTCTATTGTTTTAACATCACAAGGTGCAAGCAAGGCCTGTCCTGGCATAAAAAACCTATGTGAACAGAGCTAAATGCACTTTCTGTTTGTTGTTCAGTAGACACTACCATGCTATCCAAAAAAGTTCCAGTGACCATTCTCATGTCTTAAAAAGGAAAATCAAAACAGAATCTTTTTATGAAATTAGGGTGTTCTGTGATTTGCTAGAATTAGGGATGATAGTGTTTGCAATCTAGTGTAAATCTGAATTAAATGATAATTCAGACCAGCAATGTTTATACAAGTCTAATGAAAGATACTTGTGTTGCCAGTAACTTTATATGTCATGATATAATTTTATGATGTCAAAAGCCACATTGAAATACAGCAGGAAAGAGAATAAAAATTAGACAGGTATAAGGGGTGCTCTACTAAATTTTCCCAAACAGAAGATTTCAATCCCATCTTGTTTCTGCCAGGTAAATGACTGGTTTGATTTTAGAAAAAAAAAAAGCCAACTCCTATATTCTGCTTTAGCAAGTTTGTGACTTGCTATGTGACTTGTCAAAATCAACCTTGTGGAGGAAATCTGTGTTAACACAACCTGATTTATCTATATTTAAACAGTGAGTATCACTGAAGTCTGTTTTAATGATCAAAGGTATGGGGGAAAAAATTAAATTACATTAAATTCTTATATAGAGTTGAAAAATATTATCCAATAAATTGTGAATGATGTACATGGGAATATTTTCTAACTTTTGAGCATTTTCTGCATAAAAGTTTTTGTTTCCACTTATTTTTTTAATAAGGGCTAATTAAAGAAATCTTAGAGGGAAAAGAGCACCCTCCGCCTGTTGTCAAGAAGCAGGAGCCTGGTTTCATTTTATATGAGTAGGATGTCGGGAATAAATCTTCCGCTCTCCTCAGCTTTACCCTGATTTTCTTATAGATACTATATAGCTGCAGGAATGACAGCTCTACAAGTGCAGAGAGACTAGGCAAGCTTTAACTGAAGTTGAATGCTTTAGGATTTATTTTCCAAAGCCAAAAGCACATCTCGGTGCATATAACAAACATGTATAAATATATATCTCATCTATACCATCTTCCCAGTCATAAGTGAAGCAGACCAAGGCAATATTCCAAAAGATTATTAGTATTACAAAAACCAGCTCTAGCTCATTTCTCTCTCTCCTGAAAAGAGCAAGCCTGCTTCAGTACTATGGCATTTTATGAAATGTGAAGTATCATGCTAGTATTCATGAGAACTATTACCATTTTGCTTTCCCTTGTATTCTATGATTTAATCTTGAATACACATCTTGAACATTAGCACTAAGCTGCTTTACTGCCTGAGATGTCTCCATGCTGATATCCTGTAATAAAATCTTGTGCAATTAAGACATATTTCAACATTAAATGGATTCCAGCTGGAAGACAAGAGAAGGGAGAGTGATGTTTTCTTCTATTAGTGATGTTCAAGCACTGCTATTCTGAGATGCTGTTCCCTCTGTGTATACAAAAATGTACCATTCGCAAGTCTTTCAATCACTTTCATGCACTGTGCAGCTGTAACCCCAGTACCTGCCACCAGCCCAGACCCCAGTGAAGCTTATTCTATACTGGTGGCCACTGCCAGGACAAAGGCTATTGGAAAACTAAATCCCACAAGCAGGTGGGACTTCTTTTAACTCCCTAAAAACCCCTTAAAGCCTCATGGGGCTGTCTGAAGAAGCCCTTTCCTTCATGATATCTCTGCCCTTTCTAAGAGCCACACAGAGTCTGGACAGCCAGGGTATAATATAGCCAAGTACCATGAGTGGGGTAATTTGGTGCATCTGCTTCTGCATTATGAATTGTCTTTAAAACCTTCTTGTCTCTCGATAATTTTTTTTGAGTTTTGACAATAATTAATATTTTTCATTCATTTTCCCCTGGGTGCATCTAGGAGATCAAATGCCACAGTGAATTTAGAAGATCTGACTAGCTCAAGTCCCCAGTTCAATTTCATGTTTAGGTCCAAGCTTTGTACTGATGGAAATAACTGCCTGTAACACTTTATGAACAAGGAGAACATAGAGAAAAAAAATCTCAGGGTTGAATCAGTATTTATTTTGCATTCCTGTTTCGGTTTTGGGTTGTTTTGTTGGCAGAATAAAACAAATCAAGTGCCTTTGTTTGGAAAATACTAGTTAAAGATTCTCCAGTACAACATTCTGTTGTTTTCTCCCACTACCTTGCAACTGGAGATGGTTTGTTCTTTACAGACACATATCAAACATATTACTGGATGGCACTAAAGCTTCAGTTAATAAGAATAAACATAGTCAAGCAGATAATAATATACTTTTAACATTTTTTCCCTTTTGTTCAGTGATATTGTTAGGGAAAACATTACATACCCAACATTTTCTGCATCTTCATCACACTCAGCTCTATATTTGCAAACTCCACATTTTGAGTGTTTTCTCTGAACTTCTGTCCCAGATCCTTCATACTCTGAAAAAAAAAAAAAAAACAAAACAGAAAGCATGACTTTCAAATTAAGCTCTGGTTTTGCTTACCTAAATCCATTTGCCTTCAGGAATACTGTCAACATAAAGCTATCATATACTGAAGCTACTAACCTTAATAGTACTCCCTTTTTGAAAGTCAGTCAATTGGAGGTTGGTAGAACTCTACCAGTGACAGAAAAGCGCCCCTGAAAACACTAATGCTTCATTGATTGGCTCTTCCTTTATTCTTATTTCAGTCATTTTTATTTATTCCCGCTCCATCAGGCACATAACTGGCATTGACATGTGTCCCAGTCACATTTACTCTTAATTGCCACTGATAATGTATAAACCCTGTCCCTTTTGATGTCCTTTAATATTAGGTACTGGGGATTTAAATACTATTTTCTGTGACAGTCCTTAATGACAGATATCCTTGTGCAAGGTTACTGCTTGCATTTTTTCCCCTTTTTGATTCCTGACTATGAGATTAGACTATGCTCATATGTCATATATGCTATGGTGTATTTTCCAGATTACTTTGTTTAGTTCTACAGGAATGAAAGAAAAAAGTCATCTAAACAAGAAACTGGTAGAAATGCTATGTGTCATACAAAGTAAAATCAATATCTCAAATATTCTGATCCTAAAAACATCTACATTAATTTTACTGTTGACATGGACATCAAAAATCTTCACCAAGTAAAAGAGAAATAAATGATACTCTTTTAACAAAGTGATAAAGGAGAGCTAGGTATTTGAAAGGAAGGAAAACAACTACAGAAAGCTGCAGAGGGAGTCGAGATCCACTTAAAGTATCACAGTATCGTGGTGGTGCACAGCTGACTGCACAGGGCTGCCGGATGGACAGAGATCAAAGTGATTCCTTTCCTCATAGCAGCTTTATGTGCTGTAGCAACAGTAAATCAAACACCACCAATGAAACAGCTGAATTTACATTCTTTAAATACAAACAGGAAAAAGAAATCCACAACAGCTCTTCCTAATTTCCCTGGATCTTGGCTGAAAGGAATCTCTCTCTCCTACCTGTGGGGCTGTGTTTCCATGAAGAATAGTGTAGGTGCGACCCACGAACTGCCTTCTGTCTAAAGCATGTTGTGTATTTTCCAGAGATTAATATGTATCAAACAAAATTCCCACTGTAGAGATTCTGTCACCACTCTTATCAAGTTGCAGTAAAGGTCACCTGCTTTTACCTTTACAAATGCACATCTTATTTGATTTCTCATTCCTTCTAGATACCACATTCCTATGCCTACGTATGTCATTTTAAAGTGTCCTTCTGTGTCAGATTTCACTTTTCTATGCCAATAAATGATCCCCTATGGTTTGGATAAGTTAAACAAATGGCACTACTTTCATTCACGGTATTTTCATTTTTTTTTCTTTTCTTATGACCCTTGATGCCCTTTGCCAGCAAGTTGACACTTTCTGGAGTTACAGGTACAAGAGCTGGACATATTGTTCCAGAAAAGTTGTCATCAAAGCCAAATACCATCTGTGACATTCTTTACTTCAAATGTCCAACAATCATATTACTTTTTGACCATTTTTCTGCACTGACAATCATATTTACTTTATTATCCACTTTATTCCCCAGTGACTCCTTCTCAGGGTCAACAGTCTATAGGAGAGATGTTTTCCTGACATCAAGGAAAAATTACCTAGGTCCTGGACTCGCCACAGATAACTGTCTTCAGACATTAAAATCCTGCCTGCTTATGCATCCTGTTAGCTCAGTGACCTGCTCTCTGTCATCCACACCAAATTAATGCTGACTGATTTGCTCCCAGGTCACCAGTGGAAGGGGTCACGAGGCCAGGAATAGTCTCTAGAAATACACTCATTTTCTACCGACTCCTTAACATTTAATGATCTATTGATTTGCAGTACTTTTGCATGCTAGATGTGCACTCTGTGGATGTTGTGCTCTCTAGTTACTTAGACTTGTATGAGATCAAAGATCGCATTTGACTGAGAAAGGTTACAGCTTTCTGGCAGTATGCTTACATAAAATGTTGTGTTGTGCAAATGCCTTTTTTGGAAAAATCAGTTTTATAAAAGGTAATTTTCTCAAAGGTTTTCCACGAACTCCTGGTGACTGGCATGAAATATTTTTCCCTTACTTAATTCTGTACTCAGCTGATTTTTCCACCTTCTATTTCACTGCTGTGCTTCTCATAGGTGCCAGAATGAGAGGCTGTTGCCCCCTGATCATCACATTTATAATTTATGAAAATGTTTGTATATTATTTATCATTATTCTACTGAAGAAAAAGAAACATTGACAGTGTAGAGAATTCCTTACCACCCATTTTTTAAAGCTTTCAGGTGCAGACCTGGCAGACCTGCTGGTTACAAAATACTTCTTCAACATTTGGTGCTTAATACCCTTCTATGGTACCACTGGCATGGAAAACATTTAATCATACCCCATTTACCCTATCTGACTAGACTACAAATGCAACCAGAATGCTTTACTGAGCACTTCTACTGCACTATTAGCATTTCAATTTTGCAATGGAGCAAAAGAAGTAACACATACCACACACACACACACGCAACATAACACACCCTTCCTCTTGAGCTCTAATTCTGCTCCCTGTGAATGCCCCAATACCTTTTTATTTTCAGAAACATAGCCCACAACTACTTGTTCATTGTTTCTATATAGTATTTGATTTAAATTTTTCTTTCTCTCCTTTCCCCCCTATCCTAAAATTGCTTTCTTCACCTTTTAAAATTACGTTTGTTTTTTTAAAAGTGTGACTTCTGTTTTTTTCTTGATCAGAACTTGTTGGACCTCATGTATATCAGTCACCTACAATTTTCAGAAGCATCTTTCACTACTAACTGCATTATGTTTTAGTAGTAATAGCACTAGACACTGCATATAATATAGACTGAAGTCACATTGTGGTTTAGGAATCGCACTCCTCATTTAGTGAGAATCTCCAAACCATGTGCTGCTCTCTGGCTCTGCTCTCCCCTCCCCTTTGCCACTGTGGTGGGATGGAGTGGCAAATTGGCGGCACAAAAGGTGAAACTCACAGGTTGAGGTAAGAACAATTTACTGGAAACAGCAATGAGATAAGAAAACAAACAGTAACAGCAACAATATTAATAACAAAAGTCCACAGAAGAGTGATTCACAAGCTAAAATGCTCTGTAGTCATGCTGCCCCAACCAGAAAAGAGCCATTCTTTCTGGAAAAAGCTCCCTATCCCCTGCCCCCAGCAACAATCGGAGGTAGTACAGAATAGCTTCTGGGTCCTGGCCATGACTCCTCCTGGCTACTGCCAAAAGGAACGTTGTCCTGGCTGGAACCACAAGTCCTTCAAGAAAACACAGCTTTTCCCACCAATACAGAGTAGATTAATGTTGTTTTTCAACCTGAATTGGTAGCTGACCTGTACACCTGTATCCTGCTAAAATATGTTAACCCATTCATATTTGAGAGCATGTTTCTCTGGTGTAAATGTCCTCAAATATATCCCTTGACAGATTGCCTCTCCCTTCTCCTCCACATTTGGTTGTTCCTACACAGGTTGTAGGCATTAATTTTAATATTCAAATCAATCAGATCTTCCCAGCAGGTTTTAGTAATAACAATTAGGTCAAAATATGCTCCCAAATGAGCAATTCAAGCCTCTCTTGTTTATTATGCAAGGTTCTAATATTGATGTATAGATGATTACAGAATTTCTTCTTCTTGGTTTTGTTGGTATCTTGATTAATTCTGTTCTTGACATATTAATTTGATGGTGAGTGAAAGCTCATTTTCCCTCTCTTTTCAGCTTCCTTACGTTTCAGGGCAGCACTGCATTAATGCTCTGTCCTTCAAAGAAACAAGGCACAAAGATAGGATCAGTGACTCCCAGTTGTCTCTAAGCTCCTCACACATCTCCTCGAGTCATTATTCCTCTGCAGAAGACGGCCAGCTATATCTTAGGAGCTGCAGGGTAGGAGCCTGCCAATGGACAGCAGCTCCAGAGGAATTGGGCAGCAGTAAATTGCTTCCCTCAGCAACTCATTTGTGTGTTCCTACAATGGTAATGTGGCTGGGTTTCTGCTGAGGGTTTTCAATCAGGCTTGTCGCATAAGCATCCATCTGTGTCAAGGTGAAGTTTGGTCTGCCCTAAGGCATGGTTTGGAAAGGGAGCTATGCTGTATATTTGTATTTATCACTGTTCCCAGTGAAGAGGGGGGAGCTTGTGGAGAGCTGCAACTCCTCAGTAGCCATGTAGAGATAGAATTCCTTTGTCTAGGAAAAGTCCTCTGAAGACCAATTCCTAACTGGTTCGGGATCATAATGATTTTTACTGTATCTCATGGGACCAACTAATCTCAAAAATATTTTGGAAAAATAGGAAGGGCCACAGCAAATCCTCTTCTGCAACCCAAAACACAGAAGAACCCCCACCCCGTGATCCGTGATTCCCTCAGCACAGCTAGCACTAGAAATTCCTCTAAAAATACCACAGTCCACAGAACTGCACATTAAGGACTGCAATTCACTTCAGAGCTTAGTGACTTATCCCACATTCTATTAACTTTCAGGGCAACTTTAATGACGCACTTATTAAAATGGAGATTGTTCCCATAATTTGAAACAAAGCTGCAAACCTGCTCTTTTTGTCTGTAAGTATATGTTTAAAGCAAGTGCAACGCTACTCTTAGCTCTCCCAAATTTTTGGCAAGTGATGTCTTGAATTCTCTTGACCACGCTGCTGGATCATATGCAAAAGCAATATTTGGCAGTATGGAAGGTCCTGCTCTCTTAATCAACCACCCAGCTGGCTTAGAAGCAAAGCCTGGCTTGGTACAGCAGAGATCTATACCTGGCTGAAAGATCCTCTCCATGTGAAGTGTGGACCACACAATGTTGCTTCAAGCATGCTTCAGTAAAGGTACCAGCCTTTGGAATTGGATTTTGCAAGAAGGGGCATTACAGGCTTAACAGAAGGATGACAGGTCTACTTGTGACTGGGGTGCCTGGAGGAGGGGAGTTTGAAAATTTGATTCCTTAATCACAACCCAGCCAAGGTGATAGGCTTGCCCAGTGCTTATGATAATGACAACATATACACTTGTAAGCAAAGGACATGAGGACATGCACTGTAAGACTCCCTACCACCACTACCCTTGTTACGGGATGGGTATGTCACACACCTGAGAGCTGTAACTTCTGGTTTGCTTCTGGGTATATGACACTGTGGATAATGGTGGGAAAAACTGGCATATTGTGAGACCGGATCAGCTTTCACACTGCAGAAACCTCCAGTTGGAGAACTTGAGTACCCATTCACTCCAGTGTCCTGCTTCAAATGCAGCTAACTCCTTTTTCTCTAAAGGAAGACACAACGGCTTCAGAGTAAGCACCAGGGAAATTAAGCATGACTAGATGATGGTAGAAAACAGAGGACATGAAAGTCACCAGATGCCAAGGGAGGTGTCCCACAATTTCATGAACACAGTGGGCACCTTTCTGCAGGCCCAGTGCAGGGTATATGAGATGAACCTGTCCTAATTTGCTACCTATCCTGTGCAAGAGGGAAAAGGAATATATCTTTATGTACCCCTGGCTCCAGCATCCCTGAAAAACCTGCTTAGAATAAGTCTCCACCAACAGAATGCCTGAACATTCAGGCCCTTTACCTCTGCCTTTATGAACCATTGCTGAAAAAACAGCAATTCCTGCTTGTTTTATTTCAGTGTTAATTTTACCTACATCAAGTAGAATCTTGACAGAAATAAACAGGACTATTTGAAACTAAAGTGATACTCAGTGACAAGACACGTGATGGAATCCACACTTAAATCTTTCTAAGTCGCACACCATTACAGAAAAAGGTAAAAGACATGATGTTACCTCCTATCCAGGGTGCTAATCACATCAAGTTTCTGCAAGTCATATTAAAATACATTAAAACAAATCAGTGGCATTACAAATTAAAATAGAACATATTCAAGGCTCTAAATTGTGTGTGTTTATTCCACCCCGACTGTGTGACAATTACTGGATAAGTGTTGTCCCCAGTGAGGGGAAAGAACAGATGGCAGCCTGCTAAAAAGCACACACTGTATATCAATTTATTAATTACTAAATGCAATCTGCTAGACGTTCATCACAAGATACTTCAGCTATTAAATTTCAGAGGGATTAGAAATTCAAAACAAATTATTTTAATAATAATTAACTTAGCTATATGTATTGCAGGCATGTTATTTCCTTAGCTTAAAAGCCTGAAATGATTGGGTGCCATCTGTCTAACTACCATTACAACTTTTTTAATATCAAAAGGGCATTTTGCTCAGGTACACAGACAAACACCAAACAAAACACATTAAAAATTAATGTTATGGGCATAGTAGGACATTTAGAAATCTCACCCTTGTTGGTTGATTACTAGAGCACAGAACCTGCGTCTTCTAGGATGGTGATTTGTTTCTGAGAGGTTTGAAAAGCCTTTACCATTTGTTAGCTCTTTCATGGTGTATATAACAAATGATGATGGTTTTCAACACATTCTTGCAACAGCCTTACTATATCACAAAGTCAACATCACAGCTGCAAGCTGGCAATCTACCTTTTTATGTATATGTGACAGCCTGAGAATCATTTTTCATGCCCCAATCTGCAAGTTGTGGAAATATATCCAGCAGGTCAAATAGTGTTGCAATTTACAACTGGCAGAGATGAACACAAATCTGAGCCTGTACCTGCTCATTCTCCAGTTCTGCCTCAAACTCTAACAAAACATTGATTAAACAAAGGACCTAATTTTATGACTGTATTCTTCAGAACAGGGAAATTGCAGAATAAATCACAGGAGAATACAGAGAGAAGCCCTATCTTAGATGCAAATTTAAAGGATCCCACCATCTTTGGCCATGATCCCAGCTAAGCAACTCTTTAAAGTCTGAGTCTCTGCTCTCTGACATTGTCTTCATAGGGGTGAAACATAATGGTAGAATATTGAGGTTGTGGAAATTTCTCTCATTTCTGAATTAACGAGCATACACTCTTCTTAGAAGTGGCTCAGGATACCCACTGGCACAAGTGACCAACTGCTTGGTTTTATAACTACAATTTTTATTATGCTAATTGAAGTTTCAGACTTCTGAAATTAGAAAAATGGGTAATTTTATTACAACTCAATGCTAACAGAGCATAGAAAATGGAAATAGCTCATTCAGAATGTCAGAGGGCAACAAGATAATTGTGTCATCCTTAAAATTATATTACTTCATCTCATTCAGGCATGCTGAAAAAATTCTCCCATTCTTAGTTCTTTTCCTAAAATCTAGTATCTTTGTAACAGTAAACATGGTTTGTGGAGAACCTGAACCAGTAGTTCCATGGTCTTTAGTTGTTTTTTTCTTTTAGCTTCTAAGGCAAGATATTGTCTGAATTGATCTTTGAGGAAGAGGACTTTTGTGGATTTTTTAATTGTTTCTAAATCTATTTCTCTCTTTTTTTTAAACATAGAAATGAATACATTAACATCATACAGTTCGGGAGCAGAAGGGAGAATATGCGTGAAGCCAAGTTTCAGAATCATTAATGGGATTGTTCTGTGTCTGGATAATGAAAAAGAACAGGATGAACCAGTAGCACAAATCTTAGCTGAACATGAGGCCAACAGCTAATTTCAGTAGTGGAGACTGTCTCAGGCAGAGCTACAGCAACAGAGGAGCAAAGCTCGGATGCTTTCCCAGTACTTTCTTTCAAAGTTAAAAGTCCACCAGCAAACAGTGCATCTGCACAGCACTTGCAATGCTTCCTGAGTGCACACAAGCAGCTGTGCTCATCCATTCTGTGTGTGCAAGCATCACTGGTGCATACACAATCACACTAATTGCATGTTTAAGAAACATAGCAAACACTGATTCTGTGATTAACATCTGGAAATGCAAATCCTAGGAAGAAAACACAAGCCTCTAAGCCAGCATGTTTGCTTGCTTGCTGTTTCTCTCACTTATCCTTGCATTTTTCCACTTCCATTGAAGCTTTCTCATGCTTCGAAGCAGTAGTTGTACCTAATCCATAGGGCACAGAGGCTCCCCAGAGAATTAGGTTCCCATTTTGGCACCCTTATCAAGAATATGAGATTAAACATTCTGGCATGGGTGATTATTACATCTCAGTATATCCTGACGTCCTCCAAAAAAACAGTGGGGAAGGCTGGGCCAGCATGCAGTTCTGCAGCAGACAGTCCCATAGCTAAAATAACCAGGGAGGCAGGATGGTGGAGGACATTGTGGAACACCTCTACCCTGCAGGTCACCCTCTGCCTGGGCTACTATCCTTTCCCCTTATTTGGATTCCAAGCAACGCATCTCTATCCTCAATATGTCCATCTAGAAGTTTGGTTTTAATTCTAAATTCCCTTAAATTGTAATAAGTCTTTTTGGGTTTTAATGCCTTCATGTAACACTTTTACAGCTATTTGAATTATGGAATGAAACAAATTCCAGATACAAAAATATCCTTGATTTTTCAGCCAGAGCAGAGTTCAATAACCAAAACAACAGTGGATTCCACCTTTGAAGGATTACTTTCAGACAAAGAAAATGCCTCAGCATGCTGAAGAGTAACCAACTGTCCCACAGAAGTATTACCCAACACCCAGTTTAGCGAGGAAGGTGTACAGGGACAGGAATCATTCAAAGTGTCACAAATAGCCTAGATGTATTTTAAAAAGGGAAGAAGAGCCAAGCAGGATTTTCAATTTCTTGTTGTTCAAATTTCCTTTTTCTTAACCTAAAATTGAGAACTAAACCCAACTGTTTTCATACTGAACAGAAGAAGGAACATTTCAGTTGGTCCAAAGGCACTCAGAAGAAACCCCAATAAATGAAGGGCTAATGTCATGAAACTGCTGGAGGACAGAGTGGGTACATTGTTCCTTCTTAATTCAATACCCAGGCAGTGCAGAAGCTCACCGGGGGCCAAAGGAACAAGATTCAATTCTTTCTGCCTGAAGTGAACTGAATCTACATATTCCACCTCCCAAGACAATGCACCAACTTCTTCTGCAAGGTATCGAGGGACCACCAAACCTCCTAAGCCGATGGCATTCTATTTTGCGTAAATAATTCAAATGCACTGGCATGCTGAGTCTCAGCTAACAAAGCCTCTCCATAGCACGAATCCTTCCTCCCCATCTCTTTGTTCCAGGCTCAATGAATACTTGTGAGTATTGTGAGTGAGAACAAAACGAACAGCAATGACAAAGGGAAACCCATTTGGACGTCTCTTACAACGACAGGTGGATTTGGGTTCAGCCTCCTGCCCCAAATCAAGCGACGAGTATATTGGAACACAGACCTTTCACCTTTTCAGTGAGAAGCCAACAAACACAGCATGTTCTGGCCTATGTTTTCCAAACTGCTCATAAAGTTACCCAAAGAATCCTGACATCTATCAGTCGGCTGCCAATCTCTTCCAGACCAATACAGTAACATTTACAAGGGACTTTAACTGGGATTTTTGTATGCAGTTGGTAAATACTGAAAAAAACTCAAATCAAACTAACCTCAACAGCATTCAAACTTTTCTAAAAATAAAAGTGAAACATGGACTAAATTACTGTCATCTGTCTCCTACAAGAACTGCATAGCAGTACCAAGGCAAGAAAGCTTGGCTTGCAGGGAGCAGTTGTAGTGGTAACAAAAGGGGAAGGAGAAGCAAACAGAGCTGTGGAAAGAGTGTGAAGCATCAGAAAAGTTGCCTGTGGAGGTAAGAAGAGGCAGTGTTTGAGCAGAAAATTGTTCCTTCAGACATTGCCCCAGAAGGAAACAAAGGTGAGAATGGCTCTGTGCTAGCAGCAGCCCAAGATTTTACTGATAGCATCTTATTAAGCAGGACGGAAATGCCTCCCCTTCATCTCCCTACATGAAAAAAGAGGGAGCTAGCTCCTGATTTTTGAAAAGTTAACTGTTACGTTTAGCTATACAGTGATGCCATTGATGGTTTTCCACAAAAACACATTTTCATGTAGCCATACAAGATTTACAGTACTTCAGAACTCAGTCTCATCAGTATGAAATGTAACACCTTCTTAATACTACCACAGTGTAAAAGCAAAAGTTTTTCTGTGTCTGTGTATATCTGTCTCATATTTTTCATTGTATATGTATTCTTGCTAGTAGTATCAAAGATAGAATTAAGATTTTTTTTTTTTTTTTTTTAATCCTTGGAAAAAGATTAAGATGTGTTGAAAGATGGGAACACTTCTACTACTATCAGCTGTGCTACATCCCGTCTGAATATACAAATTTGAACAAAAAAATACTTTAGTAAAATACTTTCTATAAATAGATATCATAATGCAATTATTATATATCTTAGGCAACAAGCCTAAAAGACTAAGGATAAGGTAAAAACTAGACGTTTTAGACAGTAAGGAAATAAATGCAAAGGAAAGAATGGTAAGAAGTTTATTGTGAATGGACATTTTCTGGAGAGAAATACAGGTGAAATAGGGATGTAAATATTGCACTACATTGTTGGTAACAAATGAAAAATTATATGGGTCAAAACTGAAATAACAATATTGGTCAAAAGCACACTGCAACCTATTCCTCTACCAGTACAGTTCTGAGATGCTCCAACAACACTACAACATTAGAGTTTTAAGTGCCATAATTTTCCCTCAATTCATGTGGTATACAGTAGCCATGTGTATATACATGTGTATAAAACTGACACACGTTAGTTTAAAAGAAAGACCAAAGGCAAATATAAGTTTGGTACTCACCTCCTTCTCCTGACCCAGAGCCATTATCTGAAAAAGAAACAGAGGGGGAGAAAAAAAAAAGAAAGCAAATGAAAATATTGCTCCAGGAGCAGCTGTTTGTTCAGGAACTTGTCACTGTAAAACATTACACAGATGTTACATTTCATGAGCCAGCTGTAAAAACAAACATCCCACAGAAGGTCTGGCATCCTTTAATATGGTTTGTCCATACTCGCTGTGCCCTAGTCTCTCTCTTCCCTGTTAAGATGTTACTCAAGGAACAGCATTATTCAATACTGAAACCAAATTACTTTCTTCGCCTCTTTTCAACTGTTAGAGATTAAAATTTTTTCAGCCCAGAAGAGTATAAAGTCCGATTTTTGGAATGTTTATTTTTTCTTACCCTCTGGCCCTGGGAGTGGTACTTCAAGGAGTAAGTAACACATAAATCACCTGACTGCAGAAATACCTCCAGAAGACAACTAGTCCTCCAAGTAAAGCTGATTTGAGTCACCTAATGACAAAATATCTTCTCTCAGCTGAGTCAATCACTTTGTATAAAGCTGCTCAAATGGCATAGTTATTTCATTGACATTTGACTGACTGGATTAGCATCTGATGAGTGACAGCTTTCAGCTGGGTACCATTTGCATTCGCAGTTCAAGTGTCAGCAGGACTTGAGCTTCTTCACCACCCCCAGCCAACTAACTCTACTTCCGAGCACTACGGAGCTGTTTAGGGATTTTGTATGCGCATCCCGCTGGGCAGCACTCTGCACAGGCTTCAGCTAGCACGGCAGTAAAGACAAGCCCTTAAACACATGTTCTGAGTCACAAAACTTCCTGTCTTTCTTGCTGAAAGGAGGAGAGGAGGGAATGGAATGGCAACTACTGTCAGTGAATTGTTCCCCATTCCCACTAGATTAGCTTCTCTAGAAGCTGAGAAGAGGAGAGGAGCAGAGCACGCATTCCGCTCATCCCACACCTCTCCTTTTATGCCTGCTTTGGGATGGAGAAGGCAGATGAATTTATTTGCAAAAAACTGAAAGAAGGAGGCCAGACAGAGAGAGGAGCAGGGATTTTACTTCCACACATGAGGTCGTGGCTCACATCAGAGGAAAAACCAAACACTCTGTTTGCTCAGTTCCCTCCCCTGCTTTTCTTTAAGGAGCTGTATTTCTAAGAATAATTCCCTCTAGTGCGTGGATGAAAGTGTGAAATTCCACGTTACTGGGTCACTTCACACATTAAAAATAATCTGTCACATGGAGTATCAGGAATAGAGATTTGCTTTTCTTTTGCCTCAATTTTCCTTTCTTTCCTCCTATACCACTATTTGGTGTCTAACAGACTGAGCTTATTACTTTACAGAAATTAACACAAAAACCAGAAGGTTTCTTTTTCCATCAATAGTGACCCACTTTACTGACAAAGCAAGCAACCACATATAAAATAGCATGGTTGAGTCACTGAGAAATACGCCTTATCATGTGGTATTGCTTCATTAAGAAATTTGAAGGAGTATAATTTACTTATATGAGTTAATATATAGGCTTATTTGTGGTGGTGAAATTGTGTTATAAGCTGTTTTGGGGGAGAGGAAGCTGACATACAAACAAGAGCAAGTTCAACATGTAATTCATATGAAAGACAAAGGGTAAAATGTCTCAAAGAAGCTTGACTTATTCCATGTTTTCATTTCCAGCTCTCACTCCCCAACTGCTTTTCCCTGCTCGTTCAGCCCTGAGGTGAGAAATGCTGCTCAGCCCCAGCATGAGGGGCTCTGGCTGTGTCCTGTGTACATGGGGCAGGGCAGGTACCACCACACACACACAGAGTGCCTGGTAAACCATAGAACTGATGCTCAGACCACCTGTCTCTACAGAGCATTGCCTTGATATACATGAAGTCCACTTGGCAGGACATCATAGCAGCAGGATAGATTCATTTCCACTTCTCTGGACTTTCAGTTCTCAAAAAATAATTTGGAAAAAAAAAAAAAGTGTCATCCTCTATAATACTGTATCATTTTCAACTTTTCCCTGGGAGCTGTGCTAGGACTCTCATCTCCAAGGTAACCATGCTAAACTAAGCTGGTGTTCCTGCTTTTATTTTTTTTCCTGAGCCTTGGCTAGATTTTCCCAGGCAGCTGCTGGTTAAAAGAGTAGCATTTTTTCCAGCTTACTTGGACAAGCAACCCTGCTCTTTTCAGGCCCTTAATGAATTCAGGGTTTTCAAAACTTGTCTCCACGCACCAAGATCTGTCAAGAAAGATGCTCAAATAAGTGAAGATGCTGGGCACAAACAGCATTCCCCCAGCCACTGGTCAGTAATTAGAGAAGGAGTGATTGACCTCTGTCTTTACTTAAGCCACCCTTTTCCAAGTAGTAGCCTTATAAAGACTGAGATAAGCCCTGCCAAAGACTTGGGAGTGCTGGTGGATGAGAGGCTGGACATGAATCGACAATGTGCACTTGCAGCCCAGAAAGCCAAA
Source organism: Orthonyx spaldingii (assembly GCA_013397795.1). NCBI lineage: Eukaryota > Metazoa > Chordata > Aves > Passeriformes > Orthonychidae > Orthonyx > Orthonyx spaldingii. Next base: position 1,075,251 of record VZTJ01004275.1, read on the forward strand.
GGTGCCCTGGGTTGCATCCAAAGCAGCATGGCCAGCAGGGCAAGGGAGGGGATTCTCCTTCTCTGCTCTGCTTTCCTGAGGCCCTACCTGGAGTGCTGCATCCAGCTCTGGGGTCCCCGGCACAGAAAGGATGTCAACCTATTTGACTGAGTCCAAAGAAGGGCCACCAAGACAATTAGAGGGATGGAGCACCTCTCCTAAGAGGAAAGGCTGAGAGAATTGGGTTTGTTCAGCCTGGAAAAGAGGGAGCTTTGGGGTGACCTGATTGCAGCCTTCCAGAACCTGAAGGGAGCCTACAAGAAAGATGGAGAGAGACTTTGCATGAGGGGCTGCAGTGACATGACAAAGGGGAATGGATTCCAACTGAGAGTAGCTTTAGGTTGGATATTAGGAAGAAATTCTACTGTGAGGGTGGTGAGGCACTGGCACTCCAGAGAAGTTGTGGATGCCTCATTGCTCAAGGTGTTCAAGGCCAGGCTGGATGGAGGTCTAAGCAACTTGGTCTAGTGGAAGATATCTCTACCCAGGGCCGTGAGGTAGAAACTGGATTATCTTTGAAGTCCCTTCCAAATGAAACCATTCCATGATTCTATAAAAATATGCTAATACACAAATATACAGGCTTCTGCTGTGAGCTGCTTTTATCCATGAAGGAGTTTCTGCATAAAATACACAAAGAAGGACTTGGATCAGACACAGCATCTGAATGCTGTAAGCACTCAGCTACAGTCAGAATCTCCTTTTTTGTTCTTTCTGAACAGGAGCCATTTCTGTACTGTGGGTCTGCTTTGGTACAGAGGCAGAAAAAACTACCCAAAACCAAAAACGCTTGCAGCCTCTCTCATGCAGGAGGGATGGCTTTTAACTCAAACTAGCATGAAAATTGAACACATCTCTTCCCCATTTAGGGCAACAGCTCCAAACTGCTAAGCAGAAACAGAAGGGCAAACAGTCCACTGACAAATTCGGAGTAAGCAGACCCTTCCATAAGCCACTCCTAAGAGAATAATTCCTGTGTTTTTTCTAGTTCTGCAAATAGCTTTATTCTCCCTTTTTTTTTTTTTAACTTCGAAATCCCAGCAGAAAGCAATGGACTGTGGCTTCCAAATATATACAGTACATTGAGAAACTGCAAGTATAATCAAGTACTACATCATTGTGTGGTTACATTTTCATGTGCATATAATATAAATCTGGCAGCAGTCAAAATCAATATTAAAACCTGTATATGCAGACCCAAAATTTCAGCCAGACATTCTCTTTCATTTCTTTAAACAACCATTTTTAACGTCAAAACTTGCATTTTGTTTATTCCTAAAGCACCTATAATTGACTCTTTTTTAAACATTGCTTATTTTAGAATTTTGAAACTCTGACAGCCTTCCGGCAAAGGAAATAAATAAATATGCTGCAAATCACCTATGTCTCTAAAAATTTAATCAAAATATTACCTGCCAAGAAACAGAATAATGATTTAGTGACTAAATCACTCAGTAAGTCTGTTCCAGTGCTGTAGCTACAGAAGGTATTAATCCCTAGCAAATGGGAAGTATTTTATTCTTGTATGAGATTCAGAAGTCTGATATACTTTGAAAAGTTGTTACAACACCAAGGAGGAATTTCATCCTATTGTCTTGGGTGCATCCTGCCAGGATGAAGCTTTGCTTTGAAGACACGAAACTCTCATAGGAAACCAGTAAACCTCTATTTGTCTCCCAATGATGTCCTAGAACAATGCATTTTAATAGCAAATTCAAAGGCACTCAGTGAAAATTAATGGGGGGCTACAAAATATTTTTTGAGTACCTGTTTCTCCATTATACGTGTGACAGACCAAGGGCACAAATATGTTGGCAACTTACCAGGGCATGGAGAGGTTCTGGACAATGGCTTTTATCATCCCATATTTTCATGCCACCCGAGGTACATCAGACACTCAGGGAGCAGCAGGTACCATTCTAGTGGAGCTCTGCTGAGGCACTTAAAGTTGCAGCAGTGTAAGTGCAGTATGCAGCCTGAATCACAACCTCCGTTTCACAAATGTGTTTTCAGTACTTTCTGGAGCGCTGTGTTTCAGCACTTTTTGTGATCTGTTACACTAAGTGCTAAAAATTATGCTGCATTTCCCAGGGTTTATGTAGGACTTAAAGAAAAGGAGAGGAAGGTTGCAAAAAAATTCCCATACGAGCTGAATAATGTAGTAATTAGCTGCCAGCAACCTGAGGCTGAGAAGAATCGATTTTTCATTTTGAAATTTTGTTTTTGTGGTAGAGTAGAATGCATATATAAACAAACACTTTTTGTTGTTTTGAAAACATTGTGCTAGAATTTTGATTTAGTGAGAAGAAAAAACCTTGATGATGTGGGTCCATTTTTAAAAATGATTTGGACATGAAATAAAAAAAAATTATTTAGTTATACATCCTCAGTTCAAACCTTCATGTTTCTTGCGTGTTGTGATAGTAACACGTGAGCCCTCCAAAACTGGATTGCATTTTTTTCCTATTTCTGCTGCATCTGAAGATAACTTACAGGTGGGAGATTAGGAAAGACAGTAAATTCAGTCATCTGCCTGAGGGATGCTGGAATTATGCTTCTGAGCTGGGCATAAAACATGGGCTTCCTTCCTAATACCTTCTTGAATATTAGGACCAACAACACAGATTATTTTGGACCTTAGTAAACATGAGCCAGACCTCTGTGCTGCAGTCAAGGGCCTTAGAGCAGCTGGTGTGAAACATGCTGCATTTAAACGAGGTAACTGGGACTGGCAGCAGCAAGGACTTGGACTAGGCATATACCTTAATTTCCAGATAAGATGCTGCAGCTACTCTAAATTGTCACGGTAATTAACCAACACAAAGCTAGCAAGGAGTGTACGTCTGACCCACAGTCACACTTTTGGCTGCCATAAAGATGTAACCTTGTTTAGATTAATCCAAGTAACTATTCTGTGTCCAAAGATGAGGGATGTCCCACAACTTAATATTTTGTGTGTATTATTTATGTACCAAAGATTGCAGTTGTTGACACTACTGAGTAATTTAATTTCATCCCGAGAAAGCCAGCCATGTGTCTGGTCTCACCAGCTTTGAATCTACCCAGAGGTTCAGAACACCTCTGGTGGCTAAAGTTTCTGTGTCCAAGAGCATGTTGCAATATTTAAGACAATGAAAACCTGTCCCAGGTATTTGAAATGTGTGGAAAATCTATGTTTTAAATGTGTGGAAAGACAAACAAGGCTGGTCCATTAGCACTGTGAGGTAGAACGATTTTGTAAGTTATGCATATCTTCAATGTAATGACTCAAAGCCAAAGATGATGCCTTGGATACAGGTACAGCAGCAGTCAGGATGATCAGTGTCACTTGTTGGATGCCACACTAATTTTGTATATCCAAAAAATAAAACTCCTAAAGAGATGGCTAATATGGAGTCTGGTCCAAATTTGTTGAAAGCCTTTTGATGAATATCAAGACTCCTCTATAAAAACCACAGAAGCATTCATAATCTATTTTCTCAGATAAAGTATTTCAACTTGTAATGTTTATTTATTAATCTGTTAGCATATCAGAAGATATATCAGATTTCTTGTCTAGCAAAAGGTTCCATTCCTAAAGAGGATCAGGGGTTTCCACATTATTTAATTCTATGAAAAGCATGAAAATTTTAATTGCTGGAATTAAGGGCAAAACTAAAGAACTAACTATAAAACATAGTTCATTAGTGGCACAAAGTGATGTTCTACATACCAGAATAACAAGGTCCTCTTGATACCATTGTTATCTCTTTCTGGTGCTTGCAAGCAGCTCTCCTGAGGAAGCATTCATTTTGGTAAGTGTCTCCATTTGATCCACAAACTGGAATATAATTTGTGTGACACTGGAAAAGAAATTATAAAATAACCCAGTCATACGGAAATCAAGCGATTAATCTCAACTGCAAATTAATATACATGAATATAGTTGTGTTACTAACAGCAATTTACAACCCTTTTTGCTAAAAAAAAAGATTTGAAATATATTAGTTTTTTCAGTATCACTGTATGTATTCCTCTTGGATCACTGAAATAATAGTCTAACTCCACATGGACTGAACACAGGAATTCAGTAGGAAAGATTAAAAGAACAAAATAAGTATGGTGGGACTTTGTACTGGCTAGAGGGAATATGTCAGGCATCTCCAAGTATTTGAAGGATAAACACAGAGGAAGGAGAAAACTTCTTCAAGATAATACAAGAAAGTATGACTAGGCACAGGGGGATGAAACCCAGCAAAGAAGAATTTAAGGAAACAGTGCTTAAGGGGAGATTTGCTGACCTTTTTGGTGAGAACAGTCTTACAAAGGAGGTGGAAAACAATCACCATTCTCATTAAATTCAAGAGCATCATGAGTCTTTTACTTGGTCAACAACTATAATAATGCTTTTCTATTGCTATACTGAAAAATTTAAATCTTAAATTGAGTAGAATTTGATACAAATAAAAAGAAAGAAAGGTAGAAAGGAAAAATTATCATTCCGAATACCTTTTGCAGAAGCTACCTGCATTTTGCTGTTTTCTTACATTCTAAGAGGATCGATTATAAACCCCTTGAACACATAATGTGCATTAAAATGCTGGGACCACCAACCTGTCTAACATCTGAGAATGCTGCATGACTTCCTGCTGAACTGGAGATTCAAACCCTACTTCACAGCATAGAAAAAGAGATATTGACTTCTGTTTGGGGGTGCAGTGGTAACTGTAATGTCAGACACCTCTGGATCTTCAACACCCCAAGGTAAAAAGAACCCAACCAAAAACAAAAACCAAGAAGCAATGATGAAATACAGAATAGCCACCTAATTTCTTAACCACACAAAGTTTATGATTAAACTTGTATCATTCAACCAGTGAGAGTGCATGCAGAAATAACATGCCCTAAAAGTAAAAGAGTTTCTTCTCTAAATTCCAAATAAGAGGCTCTCCCACAAGTTTATTTGTGCTTTGACATACACAAAAGTCCAAATACTCAACTGTTAAAGCATAATTTTGAAGGGTATTACCCTCCAATCCTTTGTCATCCTGCCATAGATGACCAACTGAGAATGAACTAAGCAGGTATGGACAGAAATAAATCATGCTGCCAGCTCTGAAAAATTATTTCTAACAGTTTTGTAATATTTCCCCATAGTGAGTAGCTCTCAGACACTCAACCACACCCATCAGTCCTGTCACATGCCATACTGAACAGTCATTTCTAGAGAACTATTAACAGGCAGCTCCCGAGGGGGACAATACTTTCCAATAGCTAATTCTCTGTTCAACAGATAATTTCCAATTCTCTTAAAGTCGCTGTGTGATGTTTTAAACTTGCAGGTTTTTGTCCTGAGGATAGAAAATGAAAGGCAAAGTGACTTCTTTTTTACAGTTTGGTAAGTCTTTAGTGATTTGGTACAATACAGCCAAAAGTTCTCCTGCAAGCATCCTTTAGGAGTAAAGTTATTTTCTTGTGAGGAAGTCCTCTAATACCTCAGAAGACCAAAAGGGAGATCATCTCTTCATGGACAGGATGTACTTGGCACAGTGTGCCATGGGAAAATCCATCCAAGCTCCATTCAGTGCTGTGTGATTTCAGAGCTCCCAACATCTGTATGGGTTGCAATGTTTGCTCACTGTCACTCTGCTCCTTTTCCTATTCTGTCTTATTAAAGCAGTTACCTTACAAAACTGATTGTTGTCAAGCCTTTCTGACTGAGATTGAAACAGAGCCCTATAATGTTTCTCTCTCTCCTCACCCCATCTCACCCATCTTGCCTCCCCCACTGGTTCATAACACACTCCCTTGATGTTGATCAGTTTTTCATTCAGGTTTTGTAAAACTCAACCAAAATATAGCAAAAGACCTGTCAGTCTGCAGAGCTCTTGCTGCCATGACATTGTAGCTGTTTCAAACAACACTGAAATTTGTCATCCATTTTCCCTAATCTTAAGGAAGTTTGTGCCAGTCTTGGCCTTAGTTCAGGGGTGGCTGTGAATAGTTGTGCCCCTCTGCTCCCCAAAATACCCCTCTGTCAGCAGACATCATCACAGTCTACAATTTCCTTGTGAGGGGAAGAGGAAGGGCAGACACTGATCTCTTCTTTGTGGTGACCAGTGACAGGACCTGAGGGAGTGGCCTGAAGTTGTGTCAGGGAAGGTTTAGGTTGGATATTACGAAAAGGTTTTTCACCCAGAGGGTGGTTGGGCACTGGAACAGACTCCCCAGGGCAGTGGTCACAGAACTAAGCCTGACAGAGTTCAAGAAGCATTTGGACAATACTCATGGACATAGTGTGACTCTTGGGAAAGGTGCTGTGCAGTGTCAGGAGTTGGACTAGATGATCCTTGTGGGTCCCTTTCAACTCAGCATATTCTGGGATTCTGTGATTTCCCCTCCAGCAGGAACATCTCATCTGACCACAACCTGGATCCCAGACCAATTTAATTTTGCAATTAACTTTTGTTAGGGTACATTTTTCTAAAAATTGCAGTTTTAACAACCTAAGAAATGCCTTGCTGGATGGGACCAGTGGCACAGTTATCCAGCTCTGTGATGAACAGGAAACACACTTCAAGAAGAACAGGCTCATATTCCCACATCTTCCTTTCAGTGCCTCTTCAGCTGAACCACTATACACAAATGTGTCTATTTTCCTTTCAAAGCCTTGCAGTGTCAGAAAAAAATTAGCTAGATCTCAGATACTCTTGCATGTGAAGAACCTAACAGTTTGGGCTGGGTGTTTGTTGCCTGGAATATTTTGGTGGTGCTAGTTGCAGCAGACTGAGTAAGCTCAATTAAGTATGAGAGTTACTGAAAGAATTTCAACCTGCTGTGTCTGAAAAACACAATACCCTCTCCTCATCCTTAGACTTCTTTCCTAAGAGTTTAGAATAAATTTTTCAAGAAGTACAAGTAAACATGCAAGTAGCTTAAAAACAATACTTTTTTTTTTTTTTTAAATGGGCTCTTCAAAAGAAAGTAACAGTTTATCACATTGATTAGTTCTTTTTTTATATATCTCCAAGACCTGGATATTAGGAAGTCACAACATTTACTGCCTAGAGAAAATAAATGAAACCTTTGGTTATCCTAGGGTTGTATTTCTTTTCCTTTTTTAAAAAAAAAAATCATTACTGAGCTTTGATTTTACTCTTTTTCATAAATAAATATTGCAGACAGACTGAAGATAGATGAAAAAACCTCTTTTCATAAGAATTTTTTGTCCCTTTAAAAGGCAGGTGGAACAATGCTCCCAGCATAGGTGAATAGTACCCTATCAAAAGCCAGCTCTGAAACACTGGAATCCAAAACCAGTGTAAGATCATATCCACACTATTGCTATTCTGGTTCCCCTTGATTTATTATTTATTGGAAACAGAACACACAACTATTTTTAAAACACTGAAAGACAGCCCACTCCAGGGTTTGCTGATAACACTGCTAGCTCTTCCTGTTTTACCATGAGTTTTGTACATAATATTTGATACATTTGTCCTGGCTATAAACTGTGAAAAGAAAGAACTGCTGTATTGCTTTTTCTCTAAAAAAGTTGGTGGCAGGAGGCAGGGGAAAGATTACCATTATAGTTATACAATCTGTAAATTAAAGGCTCAAAAACCGACAATGCAAATTGGACTTACTATTTACTTCTTTTTCAAAGTTCAGAACACATTTTTATCAATTTTTTTTCCCTGAGTGGGACTAATTCACTGTTTTAATTCATAACCTTTATGGTCACTGTTGACACTGCTATTATCTCATTCAATCAGTGCCATTGAAAAAGGAGCTTATGGTTAGACTCCATAAGCCTGTTGCTGAGCGGAATTTTTGAAGTGGTGACTCTACAAATACTTCCATACACCTGAAAGGTTGGTCAGAAATGGCAAACAAAGAGGTGAGTAGCCCTTACCTGGAACTGACACGCACATTTCAAGCCATCACCCTCTTCCTTGCACACTCCTCCATATTTACATGACGATTCATCACACACTCTTACGTCAGATTCCCTTACATTTAACTCTGCAAAAAAAATAGAAAAAGGAGACAGAAAAGAAATAGTAAGAGGAGTTATTTTGAGGACTGCCTTGTCCTTAAACCCTCTGAGCACCCCTGCTGCCTTACTCCCATATAGAAAATAAAGGAAAAATACCAGAGCTGTTCCCTGGCCTACCCTGCATGGGCTCAGTCCTGCCCCTGGGCTCCTCTCCAGGGGCAGGTCCTGCTCCTCAGAGGCAGCTTTGCCTGGTTGGCAGAGTGGTTATGGCTAAATGCTGATTCACCAGATAAACAGATACAGAGAAAGCACGTGTTTATACTGCTCAATTCATCTTTCATGTTTCTCCTGATGGGGATGTCCCAGTATAAAATCCTTCTCCACAGAAGCTGTTTCTAGCAGGAGTCTGGAGCTTTACACAGGCTATAGCCCATGTTTCCCACCTGCTATCTCTTTTTGCTTTACTTTCTACAAAGGTCCTGAGGAAGTAGAAAAGCTAAACCATCAGAATTTCTCTGCCTGGTTTTCCAGTCTCTGCCATGGCCACACTGTTATCCTTCAGACTAAAAATAAACCCAACTGTGTTTAAACTATTATAATTTGCTTGCACTGTAGGAGTCAGAGTAATGAACCAGAGATCTGTGTCTTAGCTCCTGCATAAAAATATGGAGCACAAATGGAAGCTCCTGTCACCATAAGCTTGCAGCAGAGGCACAGCTGGCAAGAGGGAAACCAAGGGACTTTACACACCAACTGCATAGGCACTAGCTCCAGCACAAAGGTCACCTAAGAGGCTTCAAGCTCTTTTTGGACATCACAGTCTAAGGTTAGGTTTAAAAGGGAATAAATACATTCTTTTGACATAAAACATATGGAAATAAATATATTAAATAAATATATTCTTTTGATTTGAACTATATATAGGAGACAGAGCAAAAGAAAGCACAGGTGGGATAATGGATGTGGTCAGTGTCAGCCTAAATATGATCTCATGAGGCTGTGTGGGAACAGTACTGGTACTATTGATTGCAATGAAAAGGTGAAAATAACACCAAGGGCTCTGGAAAAATCCCCTGACACTGTTAAGTGTGCAGTGAAATCAGAGGACATCATTCAAAGATGTCTGTGCTACGGATGAAGTCAGAAACCTTCAGGACTCTGTAGCAAGTATGATCCACTGAAGAGATTCACTGACAGCGGTGTGATTTAAAATAATGCCTGTGCCTTTTAATAAGCAAGCCCTAGCCATAAAACTGGCTTAAAGAAGGAACTGAACACCAGCCATTCAGAAATGGAGAAAGGTAGGTCAAAAGCAGAAGAAAATAATCCTTGCTGCCACTTACAGCCTTAAATAGGCAATCAGCCTCCTCCTCACAGCAATATCAGCACTTTGGTATGACAGTGATAGACACCCTGGAAAACTGTTTCTATGTGTTTATGTAACATTATACACCCACACATATAGCTTATATAAATAAATAAATAAATAATTATACAATAATTACTGTAATAAATTTTACCATATGCCACATACTTCTATATTTAACATAGCATATTTATGTAGTTTTTCACAGCCCTGAAGTTACAGGATTACAGCTCAATGGAAAGTCCAGTTATAATTCACGTATTTTTTTTGTCAGCCATGAGAAAAAATTGAGAAACATATTGATTCTTTTCCCCCTACAGGTCCATCACTCCCAAAGGCATAAATGAGGAGGGCAATGTCTGTAACAATGGGCAGATAGGTATCCTGGTTGCCATCACAACCCCGTGCCTGTGTTCTCTAATGTTATTCTTAATGTCGCCGTTTATCAAGCGTGACTGCTGCGTTGTAGGGACCAAGCTAATGTGACAGAACATCGCAGCTTTTCAATTTAATGTGTTCATAACTCGCTCCTGAAGGAAATGTGCCTTTCTTTCTCCTCATGAAGATCTGTTCCACAAAGATGAACAAGCTATCAAAATTAATTAAGGGGAAATGATTGCCATATCTGAAAGAAGGGTCCACCTTTAGGTGATAGCACATTTGAGAAAATACAGTTCTAAAAAGGAGTAACCATACAGTCAAATTAGAGCATGCACTGCTTTCAAAATCCTGTGTTCATCAGGTCAGGAAAACAATGAGATGTCGGTCCCCCCTTCTCAGCTCTCAACTGAGCATGCTGGACTCAGTGCTTTGTAACATCCTACCCCGTGCCTCAAACTGGCAGAAGAAACCCCTTGGCAGCTGCAACTCCTGCCTGAATTTCTGGGAGTCTACACAATGTCCAACTGCCTAAGCAGTGTAGTGCAGATTTTTCTTATCACTGGTGTCCCCCAGTGTGGAGAGGGCACACAAACACCCAGAAAGGAGCCTCTTCACTACAGTGGTGGGCAAGGAACCTCACTTTTTTGCACAGGGGAAGGATGCGATGGGGTCAGAAAAAGAGGCCAGAAAGCAGTTCAGCATTAAGGCTGAGCTCAATGTACTTGTTCCTAGCTTAGCTATTGCTCTGCCTGCAAAATCCAGAAAGGGAAAGACTTCAGAGCAAACCCATAAGAAAATATATGAAGAATCAGCCCTTGTGAACCTCCCTCGCCCCAAGAAACAAAGACTATGGGGGTTTTTTTTGATTCCACAAGAGAAATTAAGAGGACAGAAAGCACACTGTGCTTTTAATGGTTACTTCATTTTAGGCATGGACTGTTTTTCTTTCCACATAAATGATAAATACTGATTATAAGCTTTATGGCATTAAATGAACACTGAGCAGGAAAGGTCATGCAGAGACCAGGAGACAGCATGATTTTCCAAAGTTATACAAAAGACAAGATACCCTGGTGACTGGCACTTGAACATGACAGATGAACTTTATTCTATGACAGGATGTCACCTAATCCCTTATTCCATTCAGTGGCAAATTCCAGCAGCAGGGAAATCAAGCCTCCAACATGTGCACGATTACATCTGATGGAATCACAAGTACCGGGAAGTGCGGTGGCTATAATTACTTCCACATCCAGAGCATTCAGTTCAAAAATGAATACATGTGGATGGATGTTAATAGAGTGATGTGAAGAAGAACTGTTGATGTCTTGCATGTCTGAAATGTGCTCTCTTTTCAGTGAATTCCCCACAGACAGAGAATTAAAATGGAGTCTCTGCAATTATTTCCAGAAGAACAGAATTATCATCGTGAGAACAGATCCATGAGTGGAGCAAGAACATGTAGCAAATGGTCAGGGTAATTTCTTGCATGTTTCTTTAATGCCTATTGCAACTAATTTCCTTGACTTTCAGCAGGTATAAATAAGAGAAAGCCTCAGTGTGATTCATTACACACAATGAGAATATGCTAGGTAGTAATCCATCAATTCCCAAGAGAAAATGTAATTAGCGCAATTAAATCAGGCTTCCAAATTTATGATAAAATTAATCTCCACAGACCTGAAATGAGGTATTAAAAATGATTTGCTAGTATCTGTTCAGCCAATACACTTCCTGGTCATGTGAGGGCTGACTGCCACAGAGCAGCTTGCAGAGACCCACAGCAAGGTCTTCTGGGTTTGTCTTTTTCTCTCTGTTGAAAAGAATTCACTTTGTGATAATTCGTTACATCATTAAAAATGAGGAAAGCCTTGTCCATTTTGACTCCTTTCAGAGAATCTGAAGTACAGCTCGATACAAGCTGTTAGATTGGCTTTTTGCCTGTGACTTCAAAATGCATTGCTCTGAGGCTCTTGTTATAAGGTAAATTACGTGTCAAAATGCTGAACCCGAAGATGAAATCAAATTTGTAGCATTAAGTACATCAAATGTATTGTTTCCATCTGGATACCTCAAGAATAAAGTAAAATCTAAGATGGGCAAATCTGTTCACTTTGCTTTTTCAAAACTCATGTTTCTCCTGGGGTTGGCAGTAGTACGTAGTAATGATGAATGAATATAAGGAACCAAAAAATATCTTTCCCACATGAAAGTGAGCAAATGAATATTGTAGCTGTGCCTGAGAAAAAACTCTCTCTGCCTGCCTGTCTGTCTGTTTTCTCTTTCTATGGGTAAGATTGCCACTAGTAGAGGTGCTGGGACCCCTTGTTGCCTTTTGCTCTTGACCTATGGGTTTGGTAAAAAAGGGGAAGCAACTTCCACCATTTGCATTAGAGGGAAAAAGCAAGGCTTTTCTGTCCTCCAAACAGTTTGCGCTTTGTGAAGCCAAGCTTTAAATTAGGATATACGACCTCTCATAAAGGTCATATATAGACACATACCCACAGACAGACCTGGGAGAGTTCATGAAAGGTCTGTAACTCTACAGCTTACTAGAACTCCCAATGTTGTAAGAACAGTTGAGTTGAGCCAACATTGGCTTGGGAAAGAGCTCAGGAGAAATTATGTTGTGTAAGGATATGTTAGAGCCTTCAAAGTCTCCGGGAGATAGTGATGTTATGACTGGATGAGCTCTCAGGACAAGAAAAGAGAGTCAAAGAAGGCAAAATCTGATGAACAGAAAACCTATAACCTGCTCAGTTTTGGGAGTCAACCTTATGACTCTGAATTGGCTTGGGCAAATAATTGGCTTTTTCTTTTTTGGTTTTACCAAATTATTTATAATTGAATGGGGGAAAAAAACACCCAACAAAATCTTTTCCATATAAAGGGAATTATAGATCTGAAGTGCTCACATGACAAGTACAATAATAATCTGATCTTAAATGCAACTCTTGAATAAAGCTTTACCTGCCAGTCACACCCTTTGCCACACAAAAAAAGATGATACCCAGAGCCAGGCCTCAGCCCCTATGGTTCCCAAGGACAGCCTGCCTGCTTCAACCAGGTGAGTTTGAGTGGTACTGCAAAAAAGATTCTCTAGGGAAGTATTTTGCATGTCCCTGGAATACCTCTGCGCACCTCCTGCTGCCAGCTCAGAACAAAACTGCACAATTCTCCTGTAAATCCTACCGATCCCATGCAGACATACGAGCATCCCATCTGGTAGTGGCTTCAGTCACTTCAGATTTCCATCACCTACAGTGACTCTGACATTGGTTCAGACACTTAGCTCACATGCACACATCTATACATAAACATTTACATTTAGATGTCTTAATCTACAAGCTCAGCCACATCCCACAGCTTTTCAAAGTACATCTAGAACAGCCATTCCTGCAGGAAGCCATGCAGAGCTGTTTCACCCAGGCTCTGAACAGAAAGCATAATTTTGGGAACTTCCTGATATCTAGGAAAGGTATATGTTAGGAAAAATACCTTAAAAATACCTATGCCTTCCCTGACACAGCTTCGTCCCATTCCATCAGGTCCTGTCACTGGTCACCACAGAGAACAGATCAGTGCCTGCCCCTCTGCTTCCCCTTGTGGGGAAGCTGCAGACCACGATGAGGTCTTCCCTCAGTCTCCTCTTCCCCAGGCTGAACAGACCAAGTGACCTCAGCTACTCCTTGTGTCGTTTCCTGTCTAGACCCTTCACCATCCTTGTTGCCCTCCTTGGGACATTGCTGGCTTTAGCACTGCAACCAAAGGAGCAAGTGGCTTTTCTTGTTCATGAGTTAGACAACAAAATACTACTGAAACGTTGGAACCACAAGCTTCCCAAGCAAGCACGTATCATTGACAAAACCTGAGATTACCATTTATTTGGTAACTAATAAACAACCTCTGCATTAGGTTTTCCAGGGCATTTTATTATCCTCATGTTTCAGCAGCTGTGGATTATGTAAATCACAACAATTTGCATTGTAGAGTTTATATCTGCTGATTTTCTTCTCAGAAATTATCGTAGGTTATGGGTGAAGAAAAAGAGAGCAGACAAGCCCCTCAGACAAAATTAGCAATTACTTGTCCAAATAAATACTTGCTTGTGTCAGACAAGGCAAAGCAAGACAGAATGGGTCATGCTATCTTGCTCATATGAAAAATTATGTTTTTCAGAAAGGAAAACAGACAATAAGACAAACTACTGAGAAATAATTCAGGGAGAAGAAGGATGCCCTTCAGATATTGCATATTTCCTTTGAAGATGGCTGTTGCCAGTGATTTGAAGTGACAGTTTAGCAAAAAAAATTATAAGAAATTAAGAATGTGGAGAGTGGAAAGAGAAGAACAACAAAAAGAACTTTTAAAAAAAGGCAATCAGAGAAGAAAAAGAGGGAAATGAAAATGTAACACAAGAAAATCTAAATCAAATGTAAGCTTTAAATATTTAAACAGTTAAAAGTTATTTAAATGTCCTTTCTGTGATACGGTACAATTTTCTTTCACACTTGAATTAAAAGAAAATAATTCACCGGGACAGCAAAGATGTTATATTTTAAAAATTAAAAAAAAAGAAACAAAATCATTAAAATGAATTTACCCTACAAACACATAGACAACTGTAATCTAACAGAATGCAGATACTCCCACATTTTTTTTAACTGGTCAATTGATGGATGCCTTATGTGGCTGATGGCAAATCTGCTGTTTTGAAAACAATCTTAGGCAGTATTATAGGATAGCAAAACCTGTTTGGCTGTGTCTCAATGCAATATTTAATGCTCAATTGTGCAGAAAGAAAAAATAAAGCTGTGCTTTGGCTCTTGAAAATGCTATCTGAGTGAATAAAGCTTGAAATATTTCCCTAAAACTACTTTTACAAGACTGCATTAGCTTTTGATTGCTTAAGTGCTGTCCAATTTATCTAGGATGATTATACTTTTACATTTCAAATCACCACAGCCTTCTTTTTTGAACAGAGCAAAACTGAATGCATACATGCTGCTAAAGCAATTAGTATTCTTGTACACAATAGGAAACCACAGCAATTTTTAACAACTAGCACTCACACAGCAAGGTAACAAGACTGGCTTTGAACCTGAGAGTCTCCCACACTGCAATATTCACATTGCTAGTGTGCCTCAGACTAACTGTATTCAGTGTGAAAAAAGTAAGGAAAGTGCCATAGTGACGAATGTTTGTATGACAGCTCCGTCAAAATATTGGGTGCAGCCGGTGGTACATTTCTGTTTCCATCAAGGGAAAAAAAAAGTGTTTGCAGAGAAAGTTAAGGCACTTTTTCCTTATATTAAAAGATCTGACAATATTTCAGAAATTCTGTATAATCTGTAGGTGAATATGTAATCAAACGGTACAAATCGACAAGCTGTGCAGTTAGTTGGAGACAGGGAAAGATGGGGTGGGAGCCTGGAATGATTTTCTCTCTCATAAACACTTTTGTCTTAAGGTCAGGCAGTATAGCAATCTGGTCTTCAAGAGCTGGGTCTGGTGTGCTTCTCTGTCAGCAGCTATCCAGGACACCTACTTCAAAACTTGCTTACAAAGCAGAATATGTCTTACTACAAAAAATTATTGACTATGATTATGCAAGGCTATTATGAAAAAGCCAGCATGTCATTGCATATTTTTACATAAAATTAAAATAAAATATTAGAAAAGGGACATGCTCATACAGCATATTTACAGCAAGATTGATTACAACATATATTATCAATCGTTAGTCTCTAACGAAACCAAGACTGTGCAGGAGCTGCAACTTTCCAGACAGGTTGGTTTGTTCCTATAACTTTTGCACTCACTGCGCAATTCCAGACAAATGTGACAGCAGTAGAGGCCTGGAACACTCATCTTCCTACAAACCAATGGAAAATCAGTGGCTGCTTGGAGAAAAGGGGTCTAATGTCTAATATCTCCATTGCCAGTTGGAGGAATTGAGGGCATGTTGTCCTGGCTTCAGCAAGGGTAGATTTACTTTCTTCTCAGTAGCTGTTACAGTGCTATGTTTTGGATTCAGAATGAGAATGGTGCTGATAATACACTGATGTTTTGGGTTTTTGTCATGTTGATCCCGAGCTGAGAACTTTTTGTCCTTGTCTCGTGCCCTGCCAGTGAGGAGGTGCACAAAATAAACTGTGAGGAAGCACAGCTGGGACAGGTGACCCAAACTGACCAAAGGCATTTTCCACACTATAGAATGCCATGCCCAATATATAAACTGGGAGGAGTTACCTGGAAGGGTGACTGATCTGGGTTCAGGAAGGGAGGTCTGGCATCACTTGTTTTTTCCCTTTTTATTATCATCCTTATTTACCCTTATTACTGTATTTTACTTTAATTTAAATTATTAAACTTCTCTTATTTCAATATACAAGTTTTACTTTGATTCCTCCACATTTCACCGGGGCTTGGGAGGGAATTGAGAGGGGGTTGAACAAGTGGCTGCGAGGTGCTTAATCTGCAGCTGGGCTTTTATTAAAACCACAACATCAGGACGAGGCTCATGCAACAAGAACACAAACACATGTGATGTCTTTCTTTTCACAAACACATGCAAATAAGTGGCACTGACTCTTTTCTGCTACGACACTGTCATGGTCCTTGCCATATTGAGACTAAGAAATTTAAACCTGGATCTTGTAAACACATGGACTTTTAGGATACTGGAAAACTTGTGCTGCTGAATGTCAATGCTTATACAAATGGATGTATTTTGGTAGGTTAACTTTAGAAATAATGCTCTTACACTTCACCAGCCTTTGACAACTAATGGGACTCCTAGGAAATTTTTCATTTGGGTAAATTATACTGTTAAGTCTTGACAGTTGTGCAGCATGTGCAATTACAGTCAGTGGGAAAATGTTATTTGTCCTTGTTCCCTTAATGTTCCCTTGCTCTCGCTCTGTCTCTCAGTCTGCAGAGTAGATGGTCAAATAACCAAAACATTTCCAAGCAATTTGCTAAAGGCCTTCTGTCTCTCCTCTCCCCTGTCCCCCAAGTTGGTGAGCTTGTCTTGCTTTCTAGTATCATTGCCCGTGTAAGAACACATCAAGCAAGCACAGTTCCCATAGAAGCTACAGCTTTGGCTAATGAATCCTTGTACTGAACAAATCTTTCTATGCCAATTACAAACCCAGGTGAACTCTTCAGTCTTGTTCATAAAGAAAATCTGACTGTTACTTCCCTAAGCCTGTAGAGGAGTGGCAAGTTGTTCGGACACTGAAACAACAGAGCCCTCATTTATACTCCTGAAGAACCTAAAGCCAAGTAAAATGGTGGTAAAAATGAACACTAAAGCAACTAATTATCTTCCATAAATATTGCAGGGAATGTCTTCTTTGATCTGCACGTGACATATATAACTCAAGTTGATTTCTAAATTGGAAAATAGTATTGGCCATTCTGATCTCATTCCTTGCACAAAACTCAAAGGCATGTAGTCCAGGGACCAGCTTGCCAGATTAAGAGCTGGAATAGAGGTGTCATGTTCTATTGAGTCTCCAGAAACACAATATTTGCATACAGGTGGGGGATGGATGGCTCTGCCATCCATGGATGATGGATCTACCTTGCCCTGGTGCTAAAACACGAGCTCCTTCTGTTGTCTGCTCCTCACTTTCATTTCTTCTACAGCAGAAGAGAAAAAAGCCCAGGTGTGAGAAGCACTATGATGCCAAGAAGATGCAGCCTTTCTATAACCATTTCTATAACCATGTCAGTCATCTCCCCTCTCTGACTGCCGCCTTCAGAGCTTGGGCTGCAGTCAGAGAAAGGAGCCTTCATCTCTGTGAGCAATAGTAAGGGGAGCATTTAAACGGCCTGATCACGAGAGGTTTTGTCATTGCTGAAACAAGGGCTGAAGTCAGCAGAAACCTGATCACATCAGAAGTACGCCCATTTGCCAAGAAGTTCATATATTTTATTCACTCTCAAGGTCATGTCAACATATGTTTGACTTAAGTGCTCTGCAAGTCCTAGCATGAAGAGAGAATTGAGCTCTATATGTGGATTGACTCTTCTAAGGAAAGCTTGGCTTCTTGTTGTTTGTTTTACTTCATTTTGAAGACATTTGGGGAGAAATCAAAGCAAACTGGAATTACTCATTAACCTCACCATTTTCTCTTTCCCTTATTCTTCTTGCGGTTTCAGTGTCAGAGAGATGTTTAAAGAGCAGCTGAGTCTTGGTCCTTGAAAGCTCCATAGAAACTGTGTTGACAGCTGTGGAACAGCCTCCCAGGTTGTCAACTAATACATGTAGGGATGAATTGACCTTCTGGGAGCCATTTTATGGTGACTTATTTCAAAAACTAAAATAAATTCAATATTGATTTTTTTAAAATAAAATGTCTCCCAAGTATAAAAGAAAGCACTTAGAGGGAACTGCTAAGTTTTCATGGATATACCAACACAGCACTGACATAGATTATACTGCACAACTCACATTATTACACATGCTCTGCATATTACACACGTTATAAAAGATTGCCAGAAATTGTATGTTTCTTGGGGAAAAAAAAGAGAAATATTTTTAAAATGAGAAATAAATATATACACATATATTCAAACCCCATCTTTTCAGTAAAAAAAAATTTCAGTGTTCACTGTTGGCTCCTATGCTACTACGGTCCTTCCCTTCTACTTTTCCATTTATCACAACATTTTTCCTTTACAGTTAAAAAGACAGAAAAAGAAAACTCTCTGGAATGGAAAGTCCTTGCATTTCTCAGCTACAAACCCAAGAAAAACAGGTGGCTTTTGGTGAATTTTCTAGAAAAATATTATTTCCTACAAAATGGTGTTCAATGAGGGACAAGTCTATTTGAAAAGGTGTTTTGCCATTTGGCATACATAATTTGAAGCTCCAATTCTATAAATGCCTGCACAGAGACTTAACCTTGAGCATTTGTGATATCTAAATGAGCTAAATGGAACTGATCATGTGCAAGACAAAGAATGTCCTTAAGTGCTTGTAGGATCAAGGACACAAGCAATTTTTTGAGGACACGATTTTTATGCAAATAACAATTAACTTGACTAGAATTTCTGTCTATTGGTTACCAATGTGTAGAATTGCAGAGTGGAGAAATATTTTAAAGCACTGTTTATTTCCCAGATTTGAAACCTTCCCTTTAAAGCAGCAGAGAATATCTGACAAAACGTTGTCAGATAGTGTATTAATCTTAATTATTCACTCTCTACAGGGAAAATGCTGCTGTCTGCAAGACCATTTGATAGCAGAAATCTAAATGTGACTTCAAATAGCTTAAATTTTAGATATTTCTCATTGCTCCCAGTTACTATCATTAGCAGCTATGTGAAATACCTAGAGGCTGCAGTGAAGATCAGATCTCCCTTCTGAAAGGCACAGGTGAGAACCAATCCATTACTTACAGCATACGCACAGAAGCCATACAAATTGTGATAAAAATTAGATAATATCGCTTTCCTTTCAGTGGATGTGAATGAGGAAGAAAAGCATATAGGGAGAGAATGATTTATCCAAGGTAACAACACAAGGCCAAGATGGGATGCCACAACAGAACTTGTCCCTGTCCAATTGTTTTGCTACAAGGTTATCTTTTCTCACTCTCATTGCCTTCCCTTTAATAGAAATACTTTCAATACCACAGCTAGAAAATCGTTGTGATCACTAAAAATGGAGCAGACACAAAAATATTTAGGCAGTACATGTTGATTAATTTAAAAAGTGAGAGCAAAAATGAATACTAACTCGCTAAGGCTACTAATGCTAACTAAAGAGTTATGTTGATGTATTAATGCAGCTTGCAGGACTCATTTGCTGTATTCAAATAGCTGATAATCACTGCTCAGAATTCAAACTGTGCTGCTGTGATAGAGCCTAATGCAGACAGTGCCATTCAAACCCAGAAACGTGTCTTATAGCCCCACTGGGAAAAGCTCTTGTTTGTTCAGGAACACAGCACTGTAGGGGGTTGGCTCTTGTGCAGCAACACATGAAAAAATGGAGGGGCCTGAACGCGCTTTTGGGAGGTGCTTTGCCCGGGAGGGTGGGACAGGGGGGCAAAGAAAAGCGTAAGTTTGGCTTAAATCAAATACAGCTGCTATTTTTCAGAAAGGATACTGTCTTTGCAAAGCTGTGAGGAAAAGGACCTATGCTCGCAGCTCCAGCATATGTGGCCTTCTCTGAGAGAGCAGGCAGTGTCCCTGTGCACTCAGGACCAGTTTTCTAGTGGAGACACCTCATCTCATGCCCTTGCTCTTTCCAGTCAGCTGAGACTTTCAGGAGCTGACCCATTCCTTGGATAAATTGTAAGAGAAACCACTCCTGCAAGGCTCAACAATGAGTGTATCTTAAGGCTGACTGAATGTGGGTAGAAACCTGCTGCATCTAGAATATCCAACTGACATCTTCCAAAAATGTCAGCACATCACCTGTCATCAGAAGATGATGGGGGCAACAAAGGTTTTCAACTTCTAGCAAGTTCTGAGAACTGTAACCCTGTCACAAATCTTATTTCTAAGTTTGCAAAAGTGGAAGAACCTGACAAAGTTATAGACAAATTTCTGAAGAAAAAAGTAAATTTCATGTCTGCATAACCTCCACACTAGACAGACTACAGATCAAACTTGACAGGTTGTAGTTACAGAATAGGAAGATCTTCATTCCAGAACCAAATTTCAAAACTAATTCAAGTTACTAGTGCCTGACACCCATTTTCTATCTGGAAAGGTCTGCCTTGCCTTCCCCAGAGAAAATCTGTAAAGCATTTCCCATGCCACAAATACCCATTCAGTGCTACTCATGAAAACTGCTCTGCACCTCTGCAGCTCTGCAGGGGCAGGCCACCATCTTCGGCTAAATAACTAAGGGGATAGATGGGTTGAACACTTGATGAGGGATCTGACATTACCACTGCCCATCTGCACCAGCATTTTCAATGTTAATAGAGACTGACAGAGCTGAGGCAAACGAAAAACTTTCAGAAAACAGTCTTTTTGCAATGATAATGATTATGAATGTTTTCCATAACCTTAGTCAAGCTCTTTGGGCAAGATCTCCACTGACACTGCTGATCGATTCTTTGTACACAGGATTACTGAAAGGCCTGTGAAAACAAATAACTGGAAACATCTTCCCTCCAATTCCCTAATGCTGTTCACAACAGTTTCATATAAGCACAATCTTACTGGTAACCAGGTGAGGGAAATCAGCGGGGCCTCATGGCCATCTCTTACATATTATATTCTGCTCCCAGCAGCTGTAAATTCAACACTTCGCTAGGCATTAAATTTACTCTCAAGAAACATTTTCTAAGAGAGGTGACAGAGTTATTGCACTGTTGCAGCTGTGGAGTCAGATGGCAGTATGCCAGAACTCCAACAAAATTTTAAATTAGAAGTTTGACCATCTGCTATAGGTGGGAAAAAGAGGCTTTTATGTCCAGGCTCCTCCCTTAGTTTTGTAATTTCCCTGGTACTGAAATGCACGGTCTGGTGTGCAACAGATGCCATATGCTTTCCAACGACTTCTTATTTGCAGCTGATAAGCACTGGAATGTCTTAAATATTGAAGAGAATCGGGAATTACTTCTTAAATTATGTTCTGCTATTACTCAGCCTGTGACAAAGCAGGGTAGTACTTCGCAAAAACTTCCAGTTACTTTGGGATACCCCCAATAATAAAATCTGCTGAGGTTTACTTACTTGCTACTTGAAACAGGATCAACAAGGAGAACACAATGTTTTTTACCACCTGCATCCTAACTAGCTCTTCAATCAGTAGTTTTAGCTGGTGTATCTTTAAACATTAAGGTAAACTGTTTAAAAGCTTCTTTGAAATGTATGAAAAAAATTGAAGCGTCTTCAGATAGGAAATCATATTCTTGGTGTCTGACCCTCATATAAAAATGTTATGAAATTCTAAATAAATACAGAACTGGAAATATTTTATTACATGACCATTGACTGTACTGCTTTTACATAATTCTAAATCACAGCCTAAAAGAATTATAGAAAAGTATAAAAATGGACCTAAGGTATCACATTGTACATTTATAGTTGGGCAAACACACAAAATGCATTGGATCTGAGATGAGTATGGCAGGTCCTGGAACTAAAATGTGCACGTCAGTAGCTCATTTAATCAATAGTGAAGATGAACTCTAAAAGAAAAATTCTGTTTAAGTATATATTCTAATACTGAATTTCAATTGTATACATCATTATAATCCCCCATGCATTATTCAAATGATCACTCCTGTTCCTACTTTTGCTATAGGAAGTGGGAGAAGAACAAAGCCCCTGAATTATATCTAGAGCCATGTATTGACTCAATAGCTACTTCAAAGGCCAGTTAACTTGTCAATATGAAACTTGAAAAGAAAAAATAAAATTCACTGTTTCTCATGACAGATAAAAGACTTTCTAGAGGATATTTGCACAGCCCATGGGCCACCTCTTTCTTTCCTCCTCTTCATTCTGCACAATGTTCTATGAAATATGTTTGGGGCCTCTGGATCCATTAAACGCACATCTTTAAAGCAGTCTGGCTCAAAGGGCCCCATGAACAGGCTGAAAGAGCTCCCCTCTCCAATCTGAAATGGCACCAGAGACACTCTAGAAGTGTTTAAATCCCAAACACCATGTCTGCACCCTAGCTCAGCCCTTGTGCTCAGAACACAGATATTTGTAATATTCACTGCGCAGAACAGTGTTTTTTCCAAAATGCTCTTTGAAACCTGAAGACGCAGCTGACATACCTTTAGCATGCTAACAAAATCAGAAAAACTATTATAAACAGGCCAGATTGTTTTGGGACAGAGAAGTCACATTTCCATACCCTTTTAGGATTATTACAGAGAAATGTCAAGGAAATTTAGCCAAGTCTATTTTTAGTACTTTTAAAGTACATTTTAGTAGCTTTTATAAAGAGATCATACTTGATACTATGGGTGATTATGCAGTCCCTTAACTTTCTATTCCTGCTGTATTTTTGTCACCATGTGCAGGTTTCCCACAAAAACTGGTTTGGGCCTAGTCTCTTGATGATTTGGTGGCTGTGGAAGAACATTCTGTCTACATGAGGTTGTCTGAAACATATCAAACACATAAATCTGCCATTATGCCACTGCAGGACTTCAAAAATATTATTAATATGTACTCTGTAATATCTAAGATGCCCAAAGGACTTTAAAACAGATGAACACAAATTTCAAAGGCAAGGTAAATATTAATTCAGTTAGATCAAAATACAAAAAGAATAGATAATGAAGAGCAGTGCCAAGAGTCAGATAAAGGAAGCCAGGCATTAACAATAAACAAGAAGAAAAACTCTTAGGAGGGGTTCAGTGGTTCCTCTTAGCTGCCACTCATAATAAGAGTTTTCAGCATTGTTTACTGGCCACGTTATCTTTTTAAAACTGATTTCAAATCATAAATTTAATATCTTTATTTTAAATTTAGACTTTGGACTCTCATTAAAAGTGTTCACAGTTGGGTACTTTTAGAAGGTTTGGGGCAAAAGAGTGGGCTAGAAGCGCACGCTGTTTAGAACAGCATGAGCCTTTTATGAGTTTTTTTGCTGGTGCCATGCAATTTTACACTTTTTCGTGCATTTAGGACTTCATACCTTTCCTCACAACTCATGCAGCTTTTGGAAACAGCCATTACCCAACACATTAACAAGAAAACCAAACGCTTTGTGTTGAATGCCGTCATATGACACTTACTGATACACTTATGCCAAACCCTGCTGCTGGATTCCAAGGCTGTTGCACTGTCGATACCTGAGCCGGGGTTTTGTAGGGAGAACAGTAAGTGGCTCCTATGCTGAGCACATGAAACAAAGCTGCCCTGGTATCACTCCTTCAGCATGCAGGGGAGAGGGAAGATGGGACTAAACTCTACCACTTCTAACTAGCTCAGGAACCGTGAAACCCCAGAAGGATCCAAAGAAATGTGCCTTCTCTCCTTATCCTATTCATTTTTCCTTTCTCCTGTTAACCTCCGTCATCTTGCATTGCTGAGCTGGACAGCATCCTTCAGCAAATGGAAAGGACCTTTAAAATTAGGCAAGACTGTAAGATTTAGTGATCAGCTTCCGAGTTCACTCACCCTCTCTCTGTTTCCAACTCTATTGTAAGGCTCTGTGCATCTTCCCTATTTTTGGATACAGAGAAAACCCCACCTTTGACAAAGTCCCATTTTCATTGATGACCATGAACTGGCATAATTAAGATGATTGAAAGGATTCATAATTCATTGTCAGTATTAAAATACAAGGTATAAACAAAATGGGCTGAAAAGTTTATCTTTGAGAAGCATCATGTAGAACCCATCAGCCATTTAAAACATACTATGGTTGTAGGGGAATTTTATTCTATTTTATCTGTGAATGATCCTAACTTCATTCTTTCTTTGTCCACCTCTTATCTTTCTTTTCTTAGTTTTGTCATCTCATCCTAATTTTTGCAGTAACTTAGGATCAGCTTTCATCTTGGAACTTAGGTTGGAACACATTGGCAGCGAATACTTTGGAGAAGAAACTGGACTGGGATAGATATTGCAAAAAGCAATTTAGAATGTGTAAAAAGTAATTATAACAATTTAAAATAAAATAAATAAGAAATAGTATAAAAAGGTGGTTGTAGGCTATACTTATAGTAACTACCTTACAGTTTTAACCCACCTTGGGAACCAATTCTCATTATAAACAAATGTAGACAATAAAGACAGTAGCAAACCTGAAGCAAGAAAGCAATTATATGAAAATGCAATTAGGCAACAAGAGTCTACTTCATATGTCCTTAAACTTATAGGCAATGATGGGTCAGTGGATCTGTCTTTGTAAGCACTGACTGCAAATAGAGCATATTTTCTACATGCATGGGTAAAATTTATGTTTGTATTGTATGTCTTATAGAACTGAACCAACATTTCTTGCCCAAGTCGAGCACAAATTACTTTATCTGAGTAGCAAGATGGTGACATTCTCTGAATCTGTCTCTTGAGCCCTTTTTCTAACCTATTATATATGGTTCAAACAATTCTTTAGATAGGTTATTAAAAATAAATGTAACATTTTCCTACCTCTTCCCAGTATCTTCATTTGAGATCTAACACTTTAATGGTGTCTGAAAGCAAAGAACTGTACAATATATTACAAACTACAGATACGAAAATACTGCTGCACTCAACATGGCAGAATTTTTTCTCTTTCAGAGTACCTGAATGTTGTATTTCTTGCAGCCTTTCTTCACCATTATGGCATTTATGCTTCCTGTGTCTGACATTTCAAATATCTCTTAAAGAATCTTAAAGATCTTAGGCTCTAGCTTTTTAAAATAGCATTTGAAGAGGATTCTTTGAATGATGCTCACTCAGTATTACAATTTTTTAATTGTATTATTTATATCTAACTACTTTATTAATATATTATTAGCATCTTTTCACAATAGCTGTCTACTACATGTTTTCTATGATAAAAATGAAACACTGCATTTTTTTATGCAAGTAGGATTTACACTTAATATAAACTCTCTCAGCTTCTGCATCTGAGCAGTTGGGACATGCCTTAAACATGTCTCAACTGCTTAAGAAGGAAATGTGAGCACAGGGCACAAGAGAATCTCTCAGCACTCTCTAACCAGCCACCCAGTATAGATAACCAGAGGTTCATAGCTGCAGCAGCTGTCTTGAGTGCATCTGCCCTGTCATCTGAGTAAAAATTCAGATGATTTAACCCTCCAAAAATTCCCAGGGAATTCTACAAGTTACGGAAAGAGAAAGTGGAAATGAATACTGGTTTTATACCTGGTTGCTATAGTTCAGACTATATTAGATCCAAAGTCCTTTGGGCAAGGATCCCTCCTGTAGGTTCCACATGACTGAGAACAGAGAAGACTATGACAGAAGCAAAGAGGAAACCACAAACTACAGCATTAAGATTATTTTAATCATTAGTTAATACACAGGACCACAGTCAGTCGTGGAATGCACTGTCCACAAATAAAATAGCTGATAGTCCATGACCAAAGAGCAAGAAAGAGGCTTCAGAATAGAGTAAAATGCCACAAAAACTAAACAACTTCTTTGCCTGAGTGTTTACTGTGAATACTGGGGAGAGGTTCCTTCCTTGTACACAAAAGCTTAACACCCTATGGCTGCTAATCTTCCAGTTTCCCAAATTGTGTAGGGTCCCTGTAGAGTGTTCCCAGGCAAAATAGCAGAAAAGCAGTCAAAAGAACAAAACTACAGGAGAAAAAAAATCAAAAAATAAATATGGAAAAGGTGGCATGACTTTGCAAAAGGGATCTCTACTAGAGAAAACTGCTGGACTCCTTTGAAAGAGGAAAGGCGCAGGTGGACAAGGGAGATCCCCAGACGCCTAAATGTGCACTTGGTAAAAGTTTTCATCAAAATCTTTTAAAAAGCTAATGTACCAAAATGCTGGTCACATGGAGAAAGTATTGGCTAACCCCCCAAAAACATTAGGCCATGGATAGTCACTTTCAGATCAGCAGGATGTAACCACTGGAGTGCAAGAGGGGTCTGTGTTCAGCCTTGCTCTTCAATCTGTTCCTGAATGACAGGAAAGAGTATGAACACTAAGGTGAAAAGACTTTCTGACTGCGTCAGGGTGCTAAAACAGATGGCTAATGGAAAAGTTGAAGAAACCTTACAAGACTGAATGACTGGGTTATAAAATGCCTGACATAATTCAATGCAGATAAAGGTAAAAGAAACCATATGGAGAAAAATCTAACTTTCTATACAAATCCATATTAGTAATACATCCTGAGACTATTACAATTTAAGAACAAAATGCTGGTGTTGTAATAGACAGTTTTACAAAAATGTCAAGACTGTACTTAATAGTGGTAAAACCCCCTAAACTGAATGGGTTATTAGGAAGAGAACAAAGCATAAACCAGAGTACATTATTATGCCACCATATAATCTAGAGTGCCTTTTTAATAATGTGTGCTGTCTGGTCCATTATTGCAAAAAGGAAACAGCAGAATGGAAAAAAAAAAAAGTTCAGAGACAACAAAAGGAAGATGAAAAACATCAAACCTAGCTCTTCTGTAGCAAAAATGGAATCCAAACACTGTTGTTTCCTTTTTCAAAGACAATCCTAAGTATGTACCAAAACCCAACACGTTTTTCTGCAGCTGCTGTACAATAAGATTCCTGATGTCTACAGCTGTAAAGCAATTAGAAACATTTGGCTGAAAATCACCATGCAGATAATAACCTTATTATCCAGTATCCTTAAAGGAGAAAGAGGAAAAACTTTTTGGAAACTACTGCAAAGTCTTAGTGTTGTGTCACAAACTAAATTTAAGTCACAATCTTCTAACTTGTCCTACACAAATTGTGTTTCTATCCACTAAGAGTCTGACAGTCTCTAAAAAGGCTGTTTAGCTTCCTCCTGAGATAAAGAAAAAAAACCCAAACTGCTCTTTTTATTCTTTTTTTACTAAATGCACTCTTAGCCATGTCCATTCCCACTCCCACCTCTAAGTACAACTCAGAGAAAAGCATTTTCTCAGCACGGATGTTAGAGAGGAAAAGGAAACATTTCTAGGGATATAATTCGTGCTGCTGTGTGGTCTCCATCTGGCATAATTTTGGCAGCATTTTGGCTGCCTCCCAAGAGGCACTTGGGTAGTTAGTTTGGTGCTGTAGGAGCACAACCTTCAAGCTAGCACCACACTGCTTCTTTTACTGTGCAAATGCCCAGTCCATCAGCCTGGATGTACCAGTGCTTTGCTGAAGTGATTGACCATTTTGGCCAAATACGTCTGATTAACATCCATTCCAGGCAGGCATCATACTCCCTCATTTTCCTCTTTCTTCTCTGCTAGGAGCCCTGACACAACTCTCCCTGGTTTTCCACCTCCACTGGTTTCCCCAGCCCAGGCTGAGATCCTCACCACATGCTGTAGCAACAGGGCAAATGCTTGCAGTCTTCTCACACACTGCCTTACTTTTGCAGGGCACTAAGAAAAGCAGACACAAATCTTCCCTTGCAATGCTGTGATGTCAGCATCACCTCCTGAAGCTGGCCCAGAGCAGTCATCATGCCTCTGCTACAGTGAGGCAACAAAACCCAGAGTAGGACTCAAAAGGTAAGAGGGAGGAAGAGGAATTCTCAGACAGCTGAAGCTGCAGCCCCAGATTCTCGTGCTTCATAGCTTACCTGAGTCAGGCCTGCAGCTGCCCTGAGCATAGATAGCTTTTCTCAAGCTCTGCTGGTGTATTTCACAAGCAAACTGAGAGGTGCTGCTCCTGGTTCTAAGTGTGCAACTTTACATGAAAAGGTAAAATAACCAGGCTTATGATGCACGTATCAGAATAGGTTTTAGAATAATATTTTTAAGTTTTACTTTATGGGACACTCTTTATAAGTAGGTGATGGTGTATTTGAGGAAGCAGCTGTGCATTTTTATGTCCAAGTTTCCTCTATATTTCACCTCTCTAAAATTGAGTCCAAATGGCAAGAAAGATAAGGTGAAGCCTTCCCTTTACCCACAGATAAAAACAGTATGATTAAAGTATTCTTCCAGCATTGCAATGATTCATGCAATAATAGGAAAGGGTTGTCTCTCCTTCCAGCATGGGGGAGATGGAATTCAGCTGGACTTTTCTCCAGCTTTCTGAGTTCCCCCAGTGTTCACCACCTCCAGCATGACACCACCTCCTACGTGACACCTGTGACATGTTACATACTAAGCCAAATACATTATCTTGGGATTTTATATGGAATAAAACCAATGGAAGGACTGAAGGAGAAGCAGGCACTATTATACATACAGCTGAAAGGTAAGTTAGTGGCAAATATGAGACCATGTTTTCCCAAAATTCAGAGAAGAGGTCTGAAGTTTAGGGTCCTTAAGACTAGAAATGCTTGTATTGAATTTCAGTATTTGAGGCAGCACACAGAAGTGCTTTCATATATAAAGATCCATCAAATATGTCAGCAGTATTATGTTACAAATGATTGAAACTAAAGCACTTCACATAAGCAATGAAGATACTTTCCCAGCATCATTTCTCAGTTTAAGTTACTATTGCAACTACAGTATGATTTTAAATTGTAGGGTCAAGAAATATTTTACAGTAGGGCAGGAGGTTCAATGAGATTTTCATGGTATAAAGAGGTACCCTAAGTGACGCCACTTGAGAGCCTTGCTATAAACATATTTTAGTCCAGAGGTAAATTTTCTGAAGAGTCGTAAGCACCTGAAGACAAAGGGAATAAAATAAATAATGTCTCCTCAACCATAACTGTTGAATACTGAGAGAGATATTAAAATAAAATGCCATGACAGTTTATCAGGTGAAAAAAATTGCAACCTTTATGTTTTAACCTCCTTTTTCCATCAGGGTCTTCCATCTGTGAGCATGGCAGTGATTAACTTTCCTTTCTACACCTAGAAAATGTGCTGCTACTCACTGAGCATCCTACACCACGGCACACAGAGAAATCAAACAGAACAACAAGTTGGTAATTCATCAGCCCCACAGAATCAAATATTTAGGCCTTTTAAAGCACGCTGGGATGGGGGGGAGGGAAAAAGGAAGCACAACTCATTAAGGCTGAAGCAGAAGGGACCTGGTCAGAAAAACCAAAAGGGATGTCCAGGAGAGGCTGGGACATGCGTACCTAGTTACTTTAAGGCAAGGATTCTTGCAGAAGAGGAAGATGGTCTCTACTTCAGACAGACATCCTGCAGTGGATGGGACACAGCTCACCACTGTTCATCTGCCCTGGGCCCCCAGAGTGCTCCCCAGCTGCCCCTACTCAGGGGCAGAGTCCTTCCTGAAAGACTGGACTGCCCCAGAAGCATTGCCTGGATATCCCAAAGCACTGGCAAAACAAAAGACTATGGCATCTATGCCATAAAGTCAACAGGGAAACAATGAGATTCAAAGAAAAGTACTGAAATAAATAATGAAGTCTTTTTGACTGAGCAAATTGTTGGAGATATGCTCCACCAGGCATAACTTCTTGCAGTGCTCTCTTAGATCTTTCTTTCATTTTTAAGTTTACTTTCTTTGCTTCTTTTCTTTTAAATTGAAGAATTTTCCAGGCTTGTTTTCTTTATATTAATCAGATTTCTTGAGAAGTTACTGTCCTGTGGTGTTAGGAATTTCCAAGTTAAGAAAAAAAAGATTAAAAACTCAAAATAAACCAAACACAGTGCCCTCCTGAATGGCAATGTTCAAAACTGCATCCAAAGAAAGTTGCATGTCTAACAGTGTTCTGTAACCCTGCTGTTAAAAAAACCCTTCCGTAGATACTTACATTCCTTCAACAATACATCATTTATCACACTTTCTATTAGAAAGTGCTGGGGAACATTTTAAGTGTCCAACAATATATCCCTTTGTTTTTAATTTTTCCTGTTGGGGCAGAACTTCAATATTAATTTGTCTTTGGGTTGCAGTGGGACTTTCAAGAGCTTTCCTTGGCCAGTTTACCACATGGACTTCAGATAAAAACAGGATTATGAGCATATTTGAAGAACCTATACTAGAAGTAAACTTGCTTAAAAGGGTAAATTCTTGAGTCAAATTTGGAAGCTGTATCCACTTACATTAGGAATACATTTGACATCCTAGTAACAACTATTACAATTTAACAGTTTGGAATAGGTTCTCAACAGAACTTTCTTTATGAAAATATATGTGTTGATACCACTGAGAGTATTTTGAAACCTCAAGTCTGAGAAAAAGAGCCTGAAAGTGCTCTCGTCAGTTCCAGGAAGGATGTGCCCTGCCTGCTTTGCATGTATTGTCACATGTAAGTCAAGATAAGTACAAATTAATAGCACCATTTTAAAGGCTCTAAGATGTTTTGCCTTGAACTATGTCTTTTTTCTCTCACCTGGCCAAGTGTGGAAACAAAAGCAAGCCTTCACAGGCAGAGGTGAAAAGAATGCATGTCTCTCCTTTCCCAACTTCCCTCCACTTCATCCTCTGGAGGAGAAAAACCAGTATCCCCCTCTGAGGAAGTACTCATTTCCATGCCTGCCAGAGTACAGCTGAGACAAGGCAGTGAGGCAGAGACTAAGGAAAATGTGATACAGAAAAAGAACATGCTTCATCTGAGATCTCATACAACACAGGTAACATTCAAGGGTGGGAGAATAACTATGTCCTTTTCAAGACCCAGGAGTGTAAAGAAGCACAGGTCATCATTACTAAAAGGCTGAAGTGGATTACACACTGCTTGAAAAGCTTAAGAAGCCTTCTCATTTACAAGTAAGAACTGCAAATGATCACAATGCTTTATAACTTGACCCTATCTAAATAATTCAATATTCACTGTGTCTGATGTAAAGCAGACTTCCATTGCAAATGTATTAAGTCCAAATTAATTAATGCTGAAACCTGTTCTCCAGTAAAATAACGCAAAGTCATTTAACATTTTCTTTGCCCTGAATATATGGTTATATTCTGGTTATAGACAGTTACAGTATTCCAGTGAATTTTTGTGCTGTGTTACACGGTGTTGCATCTGCAATATATTCTCCTGAGACTGGAAAGCTAGCATACAACTCAGTGTAAATGTCAGCATTTGCTCAGTAATAACAGAGATACGTGGCTGAAGAATGAGATGCTTCTCCAAAGCCCTAAAGATTTAAAAGGAAAGTATTATGTTCTTCTGAGAAAAAGATGATGTTCTTCAAAAGTTCCTGGATCAGAATTAAAACCCAGTACAAGTCTTGGACACAGACCCTGTGCTAATAGAGTGCTTTGTCAGAGTAATTGCCAAGTAGATGTTCAAAAAAGATAGCTTCTAGCTAACTTGGAGGGGTCCAGATGTTAAAAATGGGTTTTACAATCCCCATATCTTTTTCCAAAGACATTAGGTTCACACTATTGTGTTTAATTATTGTTCAATCTCAGCAAAGCAAAGTTATTTTAGATAACTGGAAGTTATTGTGGCATTATCTGTTTAGCTTTGCCTGACCACTGTCAACAGGAATAAAGCCATGAGACAGCCTGGCTGTCTTTAATTAATTCAGTTCTCTTCCAGCTTTAAAGATAAGGAATCATCAGCCATTCCTATACCCTATCTACAGATACAAATAGCCAGGCATCGCTGCCACCACCATCAGCAATAATTATTCACCATTGCAGTTATAGGCATGCACAGAAGCCACGTCGCTTGGGAATGCTCCACCCTAAGGCACACAGCAAGTCACTTTTCAAACCCAAACACAAGGTACAGGCTGAAAAACAAAGCTCTTAGGAGGGTGATAGAAATAAACAGCTGGAATGAAAGTACCCAGTGTTTCCCATGAAGGAAGGAGGGCAAGGAAACCCGGGTTTTATCAGAGCACAGTAAAAGACAGGAACTGAACAGAACCCAGTGAAGAAAGTGCTGATGGTGAGATGGTCGTACTGGATTGAAATGTGAAAGCCAGGTAAAAGACATGAATGCCCATTTGCATGCATGAAGGAAATCACAGTGCAGAAAACTAATGAGGTTTGAACAAGTTGATGCCTCCCAGTCCACTGTACTGCTTCCCCTAAAGTTACACAGGGAGCATCAGCACTACCTAACCCTTTACTTAAGGAGTTGTGACAAAAACGTTTGCAAAATATTCTTCCAGTCACTTGTTACAAAAGAAACTTAAATTCTGGTTGAGAAGATACTGTTGGCAACATTTAATGGAGAGAGAGCTTGCCAGTTCTTCCACCAGCAGCATCTTATAAAGCATGTTCTGGGGAATTTCCAATGGGAGTAGAAGTAGGCCAGCCAAAATACCATGAATAAAATATGAGTGAAGATAAAAATCCCACCACTTGAAGGACAAGACTTCAGTTGCCTTCATTGCAACTGTGATATCAAGAATTTTCTAAACTAGCATTTTTCCTTTGCTTAATTATGCAAAATATGTTTGGTTGGGTGTGGAAACAGAGAAAATAAGGGATTGCTTGCGTTTACTATTAAAAAATAAAGCAGTTTTCTAAGCATGGTATTTCAGTGGTAACAGTAGAACAAGACTGGGGCAACTTGTAAGGCTCCAGAAACATCAAAGGGAATCAAGACTAAGGGGAAATTCCCTCTTCTCTTGACTTCAGGATGAAGATGGATGGTGGAAAGAGGGCAGAATTCCTCACACATTGTTTATCAAGTAAGAAACTTATAGCAATGTTAACATTTCTCAGAAACATTTACATTTCTCAGAGACATTTACAAGTCTGGGTAAAGCAGTCAGACTCCCAAATAAAGCAGTTTAAAAAACGCATTGGTTTTGCTAATAATAAATGACTCTATCGTACCTACATGGATTGTGCACAATGTCAATGGTTTTCAAAAGAATTTCCTTTCACTTGAACCTCAGCTGATCTTTTTTAGCTTATGGAGTGTTTGTGAGTGCAGCTGACAATGTTTTGCCACATACACACACAGACTGGAAGCCCCTGAACTGACAAAGAGGACACTGGCTGCCTCTTTATTGCTCCTAGAGTACAATAACAGAAGCCATGAAAAATCTGTCTCCTTCAAATTGTCTTGTCAAAGGTAGAGGCTTTCTTTTTCAAACAAAATGTAATTCACAAAATGCTTTTAAATTGTACCTTTTCATTTCCATTCACATTTAACTGACTCATCCATAAGAAATATCTTCTAATAACAATTTATTTTCTTTCACGTATATACAATCACTAATACTTTGGTTTATTTTAGCATTCTGTTCCTCTGAAAATAAAAATGGAATGATTAAATTGAAACAACTGCTTGTCTATAAAACCTCAGTGAAATTCATTAAGAATGCTCATGCTTACCTGTAAATAAAAAGACTCCCAGAGAGCAAAGTCTTTTTGTATAAAATCCCTTCGTTCAAGTATTATTGCATTTTATATTGTGTCTCTTAATTAGAAAAGCATTCTTGGAGCTTACTATTTTATTTTAAAAGCAAGTAAGCATTTTTGCCATAATCATAAGACTGGAAAACAAATCTTTGTATTTTACAATACAAAATTTACCCTACGATAATTACAGAAAAGTGAAAGAGATGCTCCTTTGTTATCTTGGGTAAATTACTATAATCATATTGGAAATGCAATAGGTTTTCCAGTATCTGTTTTATCAACCTCCCTCAGAACATTACCTTAGTGCTAATTTGAAGTGTCATTCCCAAATCTCAATTTATTTGTAAGAGTAATCTCAATACCAAAAGGATGTAATTTTTGGAACAGGCTTTGCAGTGTGAAAATCACAGAAAATAGGGTTAGAATACAAACAATACCCGCATCTGTAATCTTCTATTATCATGTCAATTATCTGGCATTAGTAAATGCAACTAGAGTTTTATTCAGCTCATGTCCATACCGCTCAGGGCTGTGCATCTGACATTTGTACATTTTGCCCATTCGTCTATAAGCTATTGAAATGTTTCTTGATATAAAATGGTTTTTTTTCTTTTTTTCTTTTGTATGGAAAAAAGGAAAATAAATATCTGACATTTTCTATAATAGCCATCAGATGTTTCATAGTAAACATATTATATTAAACAATCAGAGGCTCTGAAAACCTCATCATCATATCCATGAATAAGGATGGAATAGCAGACATCCTAAATTTAAAATATCAGAGGCCCAGATGCACACGCTGCCAGCTGGCCATTTCTGTCAACAGTGCACATTTGCGTTGTGACCGTGTACCAGATGTTAAAACGGAGCCACATGAACCACTCTGCCTCCTTCTTGCTACGATGGAGCCATCTCCTCACCCAGCACTCACCTACCTGCATCCCACAAGGGTGTAGGATGCAGGATGAGGAGTGAAGCAAACCGCAGATGACGTTTTATGGTATCAGATAAGGGGAATTGTGCAGTGCCAGTGCTTTTAAAATCTTGTATTTTGTGACACATTTGGCACTACTTAGGCTGATTCATGCCCAAAGAATGAAAAAAACAGCAAACAATCGTGTTTGGTGGCCATTTTTATGTCTGTGGAAGTACTTCCCTTGGTTTGCTGCACTGGGTGGCCTTGTGATTGTGGCCAACAATATGTCCCAGACCTGCTCTGCTCTCCTGAGTCTTCCCAAGCATGGTCAGAGCCACTGTGGTTGACAAGACTGTGTAGGACAGTGTAGACCCACCCCAGACACAGATGATGAGGTGATAGGAAAGAGACCGAGTACCTTCCCTGCTCAGCTGCCATATGCATGACTCCTTCATCCTGTACCACATCCTCGATAGCTCAGATGAAACCACAGACAACAAGCAGTGAAAGACCCCAAACCTGAGACATTAAGGTCTGGTTCATCTGCTGGTCAAAGCTGGGAACAGCTGTTCACAAATTGCACTCTGTTTGGGTGACTTTGAAAGAAACCTTCTTACAGCTGAGAATAATAGTAGAAGTGATAGAATTACTTTTCTGGGAGGGATGGACAATTTTTTTTCCCCTTTTCTCTTTTTTTTTTTAGTATTTTTTTCAGGGTTTTCAAATTTCTTTGTCTGGATTAAGGGCAGTTTCTGCTTCTTGTAACTCAGAAGTTCCATCACTTGCTACCAAAACTTAAGATTCCGTCCTCAGGCTGTTCCAAGCTCAGCACATACAGATAAATGAGTTTATGTGCTTTAGTGCAAAATACTGAGGTGGTTAAAAGTTAAACTCCATCTGTGCTGATTTTCTGAACTGGGGTAAGACTGTTGAAATAATGCCAGAAGTAAGTCTTCACCCTTTATGTTAGTAAGGGTACACATCATGTAAATATACATTTATATTATATATACAATTTTCCTTCCTTTCTGTTAAAACAGGCTTTGTGAGAAGTTGCTTTTAACTTCGAGGTATCTCAATTGATTTGGATTTATCTTCTTCCTTTTCACAGTCCAATAGAGTATTTTATATTCCTGGTGAAATTACTAACGGTCTATCTTGATAAGGTGTCAGATGATATTACTAATATCACTGTACCAGTAAAATGTTTTCCTTCCAGAATATATTATCATTACCATGAGAAATAGTATTTACCAGCAGCACTCTCAAGAAAATTTAAGTAAAAGCATGCCACTTCATCCTTATTTTAAGCTTTGATATTTTACCAAGCTGACCACAGTTGATCTTTGAGATAAGAACAAGAAAGCTTTTAAATTGAGAAAATACATTGCTGCTGAGCTCTATTGAGAGCATAAAGTGGGGAAAGAATTGTCATAATTTGATCATGCTGTTCATGAGAGAACTGTAAATCTTGCATATTTTAAAAGATTCAATTTAATTAAAAAATTAATAACACTTGCGAAAATCAAGATATGCATCTGCATAATTCCTTTCTTTAAAGGTCCATTTTGGTTTATTTCCTCTTCTTTTCCTTTCTTTCTCTATCACATTTGCATGAGATTTTTCTGTGAGCGCTAGAAATATTTTTTCTTTTATTACTTTTTCATTTGTATTGTTCTTTTATATTGTGCCCATATTAGTTGGCATGTTCTGTCTCCCACTTGTAAAACAAAAGGAATATTAGCTAGCCTGCACATTCCCAGTAGCTCAAGAACAGCTAAGCCACAAAAAAATGGCTTTGTAAAGGGCAGAGCTGGCTTTCATAGGTACACATGGACAGAAGCGTGGAGAGGAAAGACAAGAAAGACAAGAAAGAAAGAGAGAGACACCTGAGGCAGTAGGCTGATACATAAAATACTACCTTTGATGCTGAATGTGAATTCCATGTATTAAGATATTCTGTTCCCTGAAATATGACTAATTTTTTGGCTGGGCAGAAATCTTAATTATGCATTCTTGGGGTCTGAAAAAGACAGATCATTTGAGAAAACACCATCAAAACAAGTGACATAGAGAAGTCTTTATTAGAGAAGTCTTTATGTTTCCTCTCTCTCTTTCTCTCTTTACAGACTGTCTGAGAACTTGCTTTACAAATATTCAAATGAGCTTATATGTGCATTTAATTGCAATCAAAACCTATGGAACTTTCCAGTGCACATCTAGACCCCCACCTCATTTCTAGCAAACACAGTCAAACCCCAGTGGTATTTCACTAAAACCAAGCTACTTTTCTTTCACTTTCAAAGTCAAACTGTAAAAGACACCCAAAGCAATAGAAATGATAAAAATCAGTAGTTTCTGAAAAATGGTCTTTTTCAAAATGTCCATTGTGATTGAAACAAAAAGATTTTGATTCACACCTACAGGAGAGTACATGATTCTAAAATCTTCACTACACCTGCTTGAACCAGTGGAGTCATACTCAGGTACTTTGGCACAGGTCTATCCTGCAGTCACCAACCCGCTTCCTACCTATGACCCCCTCAAAGCATATGAGGATGCTGTTGTGAAATAGCTAAACTGGATGTGCCAAGAGCTTGCTTACATACATACTCCATCTGCTGTCTTGAACATTGCTTCCCCCTCTGACAGTCCCAGTGAGAAAACTTTTTTACTTCCCAGACTAAGCTCTGACCTCCCTGTTAGTCTGAACAGAGCCACAAGACGGAGAGCAAAGGCAGCAAAGCCTTTGCTAGTGGGAAAAGTCACTGTTCTCTTTCCTTCCAGAAAGCACCATCTGCTCCTTTAGTAAAGAAGCACTGTAGCTTATTATGGTGCCATAAACTTAATTTCACCTAAAGTCTCAATATGCTGTATAGACCAACAGTACAAACAGGGGATTCCATGCTGCTACCAAGCTGTGCATGAACTACTGGTAAAGAATAGGTAAAGCTAGAGAGACACCAAACTATGTAATGCCCGGGTAATTCAAGGATAAACATCATCTCCCTGGGGATTCATGCAACACCTTTGCCAAATGTTTCATCTAATATGGAACAGAACCTTAGAGAGAAAAAAATCACTCCATTCCTCCTGTAATAGAGTCACACTTATGCTCATCTCTTGAATCTGTGTGTAACCCTGCAAAACCTCCTTTTCCACAGCGAGTCTGAGAGATTCTGGAGGTGTTTTTCATAACCAGATCCTGTAACAGCATGCTGGAGTAGAGGTTTAGCTACCTAACCACTGGCTTCTAGCTGTTATAGGGTATCTGAGGGGTCTACATGGGGCTGAAAGACAAGGCATGGGAGTACCAAAAGGATGCAGTACTGTAAATGCAGGTAGGCATCCTTAGATGGCAGCACAGTTGTTAAGACAGCAGACATCCACTGTAATACTAAGATACTTAAATTTGCTGCCATGTAGCAAGCAGGGATGTTGTTACAACTAGAACCAAAACTGGCACCCTGTGTGCAAGGTACTTGTCATAATTTTCAGTATCTAACAGTAGGCAGACATCTTCAGCGATGGAAAAACCACTCAAGAGATCCTGAAATATGTTAGAGCCAGTGAAAAACTCACTGACAGTGAGAGGCAGTGAAAAAACAATTGCACCCAGCAGCAGTGGAAATACTTCATGCTGAAAAATGAACTTGTTATCATCTCACACAGAAGATATGATAGTCATCCCATGTCTCAAAGTACACTTGCTACACAAAATGTCCTGTCTCTCCTGACTGAAGCCCAACCATCCATTTCAGGCCAGAAATTGCAGAGAAAGTACCTGCTGCCCTCAACAAAAATGTGACAATATCACAAACCTGAAACCTGGAGATTGGCCCAAGACCACTAATATTGTCATACCTATATATGGCACTACTTCTAGGCTGTTGAACCTTTCTG
This sequence comes from Orthonyx spaldingii, assembly GCA_013397795.1. Classification (NCBI taxonomy): domain Eukaryota; kingdom Metazoa; phylum Chordata; class Aves; order Passeriformes; family Orthonychidae; genus Orthonyx; species Orthonyx spaldingii. Next base: position 1,113,669 of record VZTJ01004275.1, read on the forward strand.
CAACTTTCCTCATATCAAACCTGCTGTCTGAAAAACACAAAATACGCTGGAAGCAAAATACTTCTGCAAGGGCAGAACTCTAGAAATCATGGCTAGAACCCAGTTCATTTTTATGAGATAAGACTGTCCTAATTCTCAGTCTTCCAGAGTGGAAGGAACAGGAGGACCTGCAAAAAAACCCCTATTTGGTATTCAGAGCTCAGTGCCATGTGTTCCTCGGAGTTGACTTTTCGGATGAGCTCAGGGCTGGCCCCAGGTGCAGAATGACCATTAGCACCTGGAACATTGTTGGGGCAGCCCTCAACTGCACATTTTGGTTCCATTTTATCTGAAATGAAACCAGTGCATGTTCAGCACAACCACGCCATGATGTAAATCAAAGCACAGCCAGTGGGGACAACTAGGGGATTTGTTTTGGACCAGGAACCCCCTTCTGAGCTCAGATGTCAACTTTCAGAGAGATATCCTTAGCTGAGAGTCTCTCTCTCTCTCTCCAAGGGTTGGATGAAATCTTCCTGCCTTTAGAGGGCTGCCTCAGCTGCTTATCTTAGCTCAGGAAATGGAAGCTTTCTTCAGACTGGTGGCCTGTTGGTGGGAAGTTTTTAATTCAGTTAACAATTCTCTGGCGAAAATATACACTGTTGAGAAAAATCAAATCTACAGTGTGGAAGAAAAAGAAAAAAACCAAATCTCTGCAGGCTCTGCCAAGAAAGAGTGATATTAGCTTTGCCTCTCAAAAGCTGTTGGCAATTTTTGTTGTCTTTTAACACTTTTTCTTCAGAATGTCCAAAATAAAACCAGCACAGAAGGAAGTGCAGGAGAAGGCTCTTCTGCTGGTCAGTGCCTCTGGAGGTTAGAAGGTTAACTATGAAGTTAACCACAGGCACAGCACCTCTGACATGCTCCCAGAAAGTCTGCCTTTTTATTGGTATTCTTGGCTGCTCCCGACTGTAGCAACTGATCAGAGAAACTGCACAAGCCTGAAAAGTGATTCATCCTGTCTGAATGGCAGGTATTCATACTGGAGAGGATCTATCTGTGCCCATTCAGATCCTCATTCAAAAGCATTTATCTCCAAAAGTCATTCTTGATATGATCATTAAAAAGGAAATAATCAATGCTTACCTCAAAACTAAATCAAAAACTACAGAAGCAGGTAAATTATGTGAACATTTATCTCCATCTTGGTTTGTCTGCACTTATTTCTGGCTCCAGAAACAACTTTGAAACTGAGCTTTTAATGGACACCCTCTCCTGAAAGGAACGGAGTTTCTCTTAAATTTTTGTTCAACTGTTCACCCTGAACTCAGGTCAGACTGAGCTCTTCCCTGAGGATTAAGGACACACGAGCCTGATAAAAGGAAGCATTGAGGGCAATATTCATGAGTTACTTCACCTCTCCAGTGCACAGAGCAGATCTACAGAGTGCTCAGAATTCGATAGGAGAACACCTTCAGGGAATGTTTCACTATTCATCAATTAATTTTTACAAAGGACTTAGCAGATGAAAATTGGTTCTTGAATATGTGTTATTTTAAGTCACTATGAGGTGAGGAGCACGCAAATACAGAGGCACAGAAGAAACCTCGAAAATTCTGCATGCAAACCTGAGTTGAGGAGAAGAAAACAAGCTTCCAAAAAGCAGGATGGAAGGTAACTGTTTCCACAGGAGCTGCTCACAGATGAAAGTGAAAAAGGAAGCAGAGAAAGAGGGGAAAATGAAAGAAAGCTACAATCGGTTAAGCCTTGCAGAGAAAAGATAAGGGCAGCAGAAAAGAAGAATGATTTAATGTTAGCTAAAGTGATTACAGAGAACAAAAGAGCTCTTATAAATTCACTGTGGCTGTGAAGGGGGGAAGAAATACAAGTGAGAAATTATGACTGTTAATAAATAAGGAGGGAAACAATACAAAATAGTACCATAAAGTGGCTGAGCACATGACTGATATCGGAAAAATCCCAAGTCTTTGATAGAAGAATATTTTTCAAAGAGATGCAGGTAATTAGGAAATTAGTAGATTCTTGTAAACATTATTTTCAATACCAAAAAAAAAAAAAAGCATAGAAAACATAAGTCACTTATTTCAGTGACTTAATTTCATCAAGGAAGTCTTTTTGAATGAGTGGCTTTTTTAGCTCTTCAAAACTGGACAGCACCCATGAAGAGATAATATTGGTTTTGTTTAAGCCCTTTTGCAAAGCATAAAACAATAAAAAAAAATATATAAATCCAAAAAACCAGTAGCTTGTCAGTAGGTAATACCGAATGTCATTTTGTCTCAGACAAACCCTATTATCACGGTAAAATACAATCATTTTTCAACATAGTCCTGTGGAAGCTATCACTGAAGCCCTTTAAATCACATTTTTTTATATAGATAAAAACTAAAGCAAATTAATAAACTTGAAATTGATAAAGCATGACCACCATAATGTAATATTAGAAACTTAAAACTTTGTCAGAATCAAAGATTCCGCTGCCCTGGTGAATACAGACAATGTGTGTGGTCTGCAAGCCTGTCGCCACTTTCAAAAGTAGAGATTTGACCAGGTTTTGTGTCTGGCACTTGGTCGTCAAGACTCTGTGGCAGACTAAAGCATGCAGGTGATTTCTCCACCCAGTGGACAGCCCTGCTGCCCATGCTGCTTGTGAATGGTCGCAGCAGCCAATTTCCTGGCTGTGCCATGTGTGCCCAGGAACGGAACCTTGCAGCAACTCTGCCAAGCCTCCTCCTCTGCAAGTCACACACCGCAGGATTTGCGGATACAAGGCAGAAAATACAGCTTAATATATCCTTACATGACATCCCTCAGGTAGCAAAAGGATAAGAGTAGTTACTGGCAAAACACTGAAATTGCAGGTGACTACTGCAGACCTTACTGCAGAAGAGGAATGAAAGGGAAGCTTCAGAAAAATTAGGAGCTTTCTCTCTGATTTTCATGTATTCATACAAAGAAGAGACCAAATATATTAGAAATTACTTGAAGGTTTTACGGCACTCAATTCTGTACAAGAGGAAACAAAATGTGACCACAAAGAGGATAAAATAGAAGACTATAAAAATATTAATTTATTTTACCTCAATGGAATGAGCATCCATAACTGAACTCTGATTTGTAAATGCAAATAGAGCAAACTATAAAATATACAACACAGTTAGCATACTTCAAAGCCGTGGAAAGCCATTCATCACTGAGACAAAAGGCTCCAACTCAAGAAACACCACTCAGATTTGGCAGTGGTGTCCTGAGCCAGAACTCAGTGCAGGCAGTGGGGAAATCAGCTTTGTCTTAGGGACAACCAAATACTCCAAAGTCAAAATCACCCCTGTCATCTGTATGCCTGAATTGCCATGATTAATTAGTAAAACTCCTTTGACGTTGCCTGAGTGTTTCTTAGAGACCTTGAAGTACAGAGACTCCCCTCCCCAAGGCTGCCCATGTACCTTGGCCAGGAGCTGGTGCCAAGCAGGGGCATATGAGTGACAGGCAAGGTGACCAGAGCAAAGCCGTGAGGTCCCTCTAGTCAGGGCACGGGAGGAAGTGCAGAAAAACCCCAAGTCTTTCTTCTTTTGTCTGAGAAAAAAAGCATCGAGGCTTCTTATGAATGGATGTAATCAACAACACCATCGAGGCCCTTGCAGCCCAGGTCAAGGGGAGAGGGCTGGGTGAGAGAGTGAGAACGGCAGAAGCATCTGAGCAGAAAGAGACGGGAGCAGGATAAAAAGAAAGGGAATCTGCTTGGCTAGGGGAAGAGTTATGGGAAGCCTGAAGACAAAAGAGCAAGAAATTTAAGCTAGAGGCAGTCAAAGGTGTCAGCACAAGGATTCAGAGAGGGAGGTAATAAGGTCACCATGACAGGCAAGAAAGGGGATATTGACGGCTGCCTTTCATGGGGCTTTGAAGTAGGAGGTGGAGGTGTCAGCAGAGATTACAATGAGTGAAACAGGAGGCAACACATAGATCTTGGTTTTTCTGTTGGAATGGGGACAAAAGGCCAGCCAGGGTAAATGTTTTTCGGGAGTAATTATCAGGATTTAAACAGACCCTAAACGTGCAGGTCACAGAGGTGGTGGCAATGTTGCCGAGCTGCAGATGTAACACCAGCAGAGAGAAAGGGAGCTTCACTGTGCTTCCTGGGATTAGGTTTGGGGAGCGGGTTGTGCTTAAGAAATAGTAGTTAACAAAGAGAAGCCCACTCCAAGCCTGAATGAACCTTGATATCTGATTGTGACAGGCTTCCCACAAAGGTTCCCAGGGAATGCTACAATCCTTTGCTGTTCCCCATACACATGTGCTGTCTGCTACTGTTATTTCAGGAAACAGCATCAGCAGAAAGTGATGGAGAACAGTAGAGGAGAGAAACCCTATGAGAAATAAAATTCAGGTAAGAGGAAGACTCTTTGGTGAAAAAGAAAGCAAATCAAGAGGAAAGGAAGCATACTGTGCAACTGAGAGTCTGATCCTGAGTCCATAAAAATGTAATGCTCACATAAGCTGGGGTATAGATGGACAATTTACCAAAAGATATACATGATGATATTGCATGAAGACAACCAGCAGAAGAGGAAATTACTGAAGGGCATGAGGGAGAAACAAAAAAAAAAAAAAGGTCATACTCTGGAAATACATTTTTTAAGCAAAGGCAAGTGTTACAATGACTCTAAGCTACCATAGTGAAGTGACTGATGGCAGGTACAAAGCTCAGTTCAGGCTATTTGTCCAGATCATTAGAAACCTCAGTGAGAAATTCACAAAGTATTCAGGAAATATGTGTTCGAACAAAGTAAGAGGGGAAAGGTGAGGCACCCTTGAGGATTCAGAATATGCCTATCTGTGGGGAGGGAAAAGGGACTTCTGAGGACAGAAGGAAATGAAGGAGTCTGCTCTGAAGAAAGGCATACAGGTATACGACCTGAGTGTACAGATGACAAACTGTGACAGAGGAAAGCAGGAAAAACAAGAAAATATTTCCAGCAACAGGTCCCTGGGTGGTCCTGAGATTTCTTCTGTGGAGGCACATGGCTGACATATATGCCAGGAATACGGCAGAGCTGGATGCTTTAACACATAGTTCTGAAAGAGGAAAATGGTAGCCCAGGGTTAAAGACAAACTGGGCAGAAACGAGAGGAGAAGCAAGTTAACGAGATCAGTGAGGGGAAGGATGAGATTGGAAATTAGATGTCAGGGATTTTTACAGACGGAAAGTCACAGAAAGGACAGGTGAGGATGGGCAGGTGGGATGGGGATGGGGGGTTTTGAAAGAAAAGTAGTGGTGGTGGTCAGATGAAGAAATTGGGTTAGTGGGAGGTCAGAGAGTGACAGCCTCCCCCTCCCTGAAGTGGATAGGGTGGATATAAATGTGTCATTTGCTCAGTATTTCATGCCTCTGTGTCAAAGGGCAGGATCCTTAATAGCAGAAGCATTAAAAAGCATGGCAGGTTGGAGGGGCTTTTGGGAGGTGCTTTTACTTTCACAGGACAAAATAAATGCCTACATTTTGCATCTTTTTTTTTTTTTCATGATTTAGTAAAAAGCTGCATTTAAAAAAACACCACTAAACATTTAAGGAAGTTTACAGCTACGTAAATAGATAACAGCACACCTTGATAGAAAAGAGCATCATAGCACTTCAAATGCCTTTAAGTGTTGGTGTGAGCAAGAGTAACTTGATTTTAAACTATCGTTATTTTCAGCATTTATTGTAGTCCTTTCTTGTTTTACTGCAATTCTATTGTATTCAATAAAAAACCCATCACTTGTCTGGAAATTTAGCACCTACACACCTAGCACCCTTTTCCTACAAAGGAGATGGATTGATAAAGCTTCCCAGTAAAATGGCAAGATACGTATTCTGCCCACAACCTCCTACTTACTTACTTTAATTATGAAGAGAGGGAATGACATGGGTACAAGGTGGTTCTCTGGCTGAGGGTCAGTGTAGATGGAGTGCACAGAAGTGTGATCAGGAGGACATTATGAAGCTCAGCTGGCACATAGAAGAGTTTACAAACACTTGCAAATTGATTAAGCTGTGGTCAAACTAACTCTGGGGATAAAAAGAGACCTTTTAGAAGAAGCTTCAGGAAATTGTGGAAAACACATTAAAATCTGCCTTTTTGTTCACAGAGTTTTTGAATTTTAGTGCTGTTTTGAGGTTGAAGTTTAACCTTCAAAGCCTTGTCTTTAAATACCAGCTAGTAAAAATCAATAACTTTAGATTACAAAATTCACAGCATGGTTTTATAAATGCTATTTTCTTGTTTAGTGAAGTTAGTGCTTAACTGAACACCAAATTTCTCTGGCAATCCTCTGTGGCCTTTCTCTCAGAGTTCCTCATTTTTTGAGCTCCAGCCATCACTTCTCAAGAACCAGCACTCAGACACCCAATTCTGCAAATAATGACTAAGTGGAAATAAAATGCCACATTAGGACCCTGAGCCTCCCTGACGCACACTGCTCTGAACAAAACAGAAGATGTTGATCAGAGACCTCATAGTTGTATTTTGCCCTCTCATACATTTCCGTGTGCTGGATTAATATTCCCCAACATCGTGGCTGTCAGCTTGCCTGTGTGGGGAGAACGACAGCACCTAGAGATACCCACCACTGCAAGCACTCATGATTCCTTATCAAATCCACACACAGAAAGCGCTGTGACTCCTACGCAAAAACTTTGTTCCCTTAAGAGTACACACTTCCCTCTCAAGATGTCAGTTGCCTTATTAAGCCTATTTATAGATAAGTAAAATGAATAGCAGATGGCCAGTGCAGATTAGGATTTTGAGGCATGCTGCAACCCATAACATCTTGTCTTTGACACAGCTAACGTCGACCAGGAACAGCCATCTGCGACCTGGAACACTCCTGAGTTTTCTCCATTAGCAAATGCAGCAGCAGTAGCACTGGCTAAGAAGTATTGATCAGAAATCTTGATGGATTATTCTAGTTTTGATCAAGACAGAGGGAGGCACCTGGCAAGGGAGCAGCACTGCTGGGAACTGAACCGATTCTGGCAGGTTGTCCCCGCCACTGACTCACTGATGACTCTTCTCATCTTCCCAGGTGCCTGGGCAGCTCTCACATAGTTTCTCCTGCCATCATAACTCACCAGAATAGTCTGCTTATTGAACAGATAGCTTTAAACATCTTTATGAGCAGTACCCCTAAATAAGTAGCTGTTAGCTTTAAAGATCTTCATGTCTTACACAACTAAACTTTTTTTAAAAGCCAGGGTGAATAGTTACAATGAAGGTGAGAACAAAACCTTTTGAACAACAGTGTTCAATTTTTAAAGTAAAAATTAAAATGCTAATTTGAGCATGGTGCCTTTCTATTCTTATTCCACTTATACACAAACTCCCTAAATTAGAACTAGCTTACAGGGGAGGCATTTATAATTAACTCATTTTCCTGACAGGCTTATTCTTGTATAGTATCTAAATATTCACTTAAGACTAAGTTCTCTGTGCTGTATGGTATCCTAAAATAAATTGATACAGAAGGCTGAGGAAGGCTGGACTTGGGCAAGGCTAACAGACACATTTTTGTTATGCGGACAAGAGAGAAAAGCACATCTGGTTCATAATTTCAGATAGCTTTTGTATTTTTAATTTTTTCTAAAAGAATCCTAATTACCACTTGGAAGAAGACAGTTGTATAACTCAGGACACTCATTGCACAGCCATATTTTTTCCAAAGACTCTCTCCAGCATCAAAAGTCTCAGAAGGCTCTAAAAAGACCTCAAGGAATTAATTTACTTACCTTCAGAGCTAAAGGAAGAAAGTTGCAGAAGCAAAAGTCAGCCTCTGCTTAAAAATATAACATGTTCATTCTTTAGATTTTCAAGACAGGAGCACAAAAACCCTCATCAGACAAATGCTCAACTCAGATCTGGCCTAGAAAAGCAAAACTAGGAATAAAGGACTTTTGCAGCCAAGAAGCTATTAAAAGAGAAAAATTCCTAATTAAACTTACTTGTCTCTTTGCAGTTATTCGCAGTTAAAAAATCTCTCAACCACTGGGTTTAAGCAACTTTTCTCCCATCCCATGTCAAGCGGAACAGTTTATGTGATATTCCAGCCCTGGAAATACTTAATACCATTGATATCTACCAGGACAGAAGCTGATTGGAAAATCCATTTCCCCAATTCTCAAACTCCAATATCCTCCAGTTTCTCAAAACAGAAGTACATGTTTCTTGCTACTATGAGACAGTGAGGAAAATAGGTTTCATCAAGGATCATGGCAAAGAAAAAGAGTAGTAAGATCTGTTATTTCCAGTCCGGAGCTTATAAAACCTCCCCATACTACTGTGAAATTAATGAAATGTTGTTTGGAGCTATACATTAAAATTCCCTGCATTCATTTTGAATTTCTCTGTTCCCAACATTTCTCTTGGCCATTACTGTCCATCTTGTCTGCTCAATTACTCAGAAGACTTGAGATTTTCAAGCTCTCATTATTGCAAACCATGTCAGCATTCTGGACTATGGACTATAGCTTAGTTTCCCCTTTAAGCAACAGAAGCAACTGAGGAGGGTCTAACATCTGAGGAGAAAATGCCTGTGTTGTGCTTATAGCAAAGGGACTTGGGGAGGCTGTCCCTGTGTGGTTTAGTCTGGCTTTGTAGGGACCATATATTTCATTTTCCAGCCTTTGCTGAGGGCCAGTGTTTGGAAGTCTTGACAAGGTGCTGGTAGCTGACTAGCAAGCTTATTCAAACACTGGTGTGGAAATGAAGATGTGAGGTCCATACAAAGTCTCCAGGTCATGAAGAAATTCAGAGAGGTTGTTGAAGTTTGTTGGAAGTAGCTGTAAACAATTCCTCACAAAAATTACAACGTAAATTAGATTGCTGGGAGATTTGTTCACTTCAGTTGGAGGGAAAGGCTGGATGGTTTTTCTGACTCTCCTTGCTGTCCTGGGGAGGCAGCACCATGCAGCACAATATTTTCTAGTTGTACCTGGTTCTTATGTCATGCTGCCTCTTTAACAGTCTGCTATCACCCCTTTCTTCTTATTTAAAGTGACAATATCTGCATTGTCATGATCATGCCAGAGGAATTCTGTAGGAAATACTGACTTTCATCTACTGGAACCAGCTCAATGGCAAGGCTTTGGTTCACTCTTTCCCCCCACATTGAGTATTGGGCGTCATGCACCACTTCCTTCAGTAAAGATGCTGACTGGCATATGAGTGACATGCAAAACTGAGCACATTTGCTTTCCAGCCAGTTGAGCAAAATTTGCTGTTGTTTCACAAAACCTATTCTAATTCTGAGAAAATTCACATCAGCCTCTGATCAAGTCCTCCCTTAGCATGGGGAATTAGCTCAATTTGCTAAGGACAAGAGAGCCCCAGAGAGGAACAGTGTTTCTCTGTGGCAGAATGAAAATTAAGGGCAGGACAAGCTAATCAGAGGAGACTGTAATAGATGCAGCTCCTTATACAAATAATACTGCTTCATACAATCCTAACAACTCATGTTAGGCTGATGTTGTCCTGGGTAACATCACAAAACAGCAAATGGGCAATGAAGTGAGTATGCTGAGATATTTGTTTCTTAATTTATTTTTATTATTGTGAATCAACAATTTTATGACTGACAGCAAACTTGACACTGTCTCTGATGAGATTACTTTTTCTTTGTGAAGGGCAACTCTGTTGGCAAATAGACTTTTGCAAAGCACTTCATTTAGAATTACTTTTAAAAGATCATACACAGATATCTGTGACACTTACTGACTTATAAATCAGCAGTAATTGTAAATCAGAGATTGTGATTTCTGTGGGAGCATTTTCAATGAGACGCTCAGATACCTATTCTCAGCCTGACACCATTCAACACTGCTATCGATGGTCTGAAAGAAAATAGAGAAAATATAGTCTTCATCCACATGAAGTTCACAGGTCATACAACAGATGAAAGGGTGAATGATGACAGAGAGAGGTTGAACTGCAGAGTGATCTGTCTTGCCTGGTAGCTTAAGTTTCCTTGAACTCCCAAAGGACTTTTAACACCACAATACAAAGTCATGGGCAATGGTAGGAAAAAGAAAGAAATTATGTTGTTCATGTCTAGCTTTGTCATGGTAAAAATGTCTCAGAAGAGGATTTAGAGGTCACAAAAATGAGTTTGAAACCTGTAGCTAACAGAAATTGACACTGCTGTTCCCACTCCCCTCCTCAAAAGGAAAAGCCTGATGGAAGTCTACTAAGGGATTGGGGATGAGTGAAAAAAACCCAGAAGCTGCAAAGCAAAAACCCTGCTTAAGTGATTGTTGAGTTGTTGAGTTTATTCATTGTCTGCTAGATCCAAAGGCATGAAGATCTTTGAGACATGACCTGTTGGGCTGCCCTCCTGGGCTGCACTGGAATGACATGTCCCCAGTCAGCCACCACTCCAGCCTCCTCACTTCTTGGAAAACTGTCCTGCTGTGGATGCCAGGAGAGGATCCCATTTGGCATTTTGAAATACTGGTGAGAGAACCCTGGAAACATCCCCATTTTCAGCCTTACTCAAACTCAGAAACAGCCTGAAAATTATTATCAGGTACTGTTTGAAATTATCCCCAATTACTGCTGAAAGAGAAGACCGTTCGTCCTCCTCACAGTTTCTTGATATACATGTATCATTTGGTTTTCTTTTTTTACTTCAAAAGAAAATGTTTATTGAATGTTTCCCTGAGTTGAGCATTTTTCTGTACAACTACTGGCGATTTTCTACTCTTTCCACATAATAATGAAAAAATATCTTTGTTACGTTGGGGGTTTTTTCATCCTCTTGTGCCTTGAAAACATTCTATGGTGTTCTTACATCTTCTGGGCATTTATTTCTTCTCACTTGTGTCCTCTTGCTTCCTTTTTTCAAACCACCACTCTTCCTAACATGAACCTGTACCAACATACTCATTTTTCATTTCATAAACACATAGGTGTGTAAATACACACACAGATATATATAGATAGGTGTATATATACATATATATATATATGTATATACTTGAATACACACACATTCCAATGGACTAAACAACCTCTGGAGGTAGTTTGCAATATAAATATTCTGTGATTCTATGATTGTATACACATGCATATAATTAAATAAAATAATATAAATGGACCTGTTGATGTGCATGTGGAAACTTTCATTTACCTCTTAACTTTGCTTCTCTCCCCTCTGCACCAGAGTAAGTCTTTTCAAGCATTTGGTAAAGCATACTTGGGATTTAATCTTAAAAAGAATATGCATGCTCAATGAAAATAACTTTTCCTCATGCATATTATCAGCTTTGTGAAACTGGCTGTTTTAAAAGCCCAAGTGTATACATATACGGTATCCTAAGACATACTTGTCTGAGGTTTATGCTTTCATCGTATGCATCATATACAAAAAAAAAAATTATTATTATTCATACCTCACCAACAACTCCTTTTGTGTTGAGTCGCCTTTTTTTCTGTGCAGGGCAGCATTCCTCTGCTACAGCCACCTTTAGGCAGGGAAACTACCCCTAGTTTTCTAAGAGAAGAGACATCAAAGTACTGCTTAACATGGACCCTTCAGCCACATCAATGACATTTTCCAAGCACATGCATGGCTGCTGAACCGCTTCCCTGAATCACGTGCAACTTCTTTCCATCATTGTTGGGATTTCCCAAAGCAAAGAAGACAACAGCACCCAGCTTCCAGCCTTGGTCACGCCATGGTGCCTCTCTGGCAGCTTCAGTCCAGCCACTGGCACCCACCTCGTCTCCTCAGCCAGCCCACCTGCTCTGGCTCTGCTCCCCAATCCATGCTGCTGGGGCCCCCAAACCTGAGCAATAAAGCAGGACTTCAGAAGTGTGCAAAAGCTTTCCTGAAACAGGCAAGTAAGTGATCTCAAGCCCCCCCACTCATCTAGGACTGGTAGAGGAGTAACTGCTCCATAGTACTCAGAAATTTCAGGGACAAAGCTCATGTTTAATTGAACTTAATTGAGGAACCTTGGCTGCTTGTGTTAAAACAAAGTGCTCTGCTATCTGAGCACACTGGGTTAGGTGTGCCATCATGTACACCCCCAGAGCCCTGTGGTGGCCTGTGGCAGCAGGGCCTGGGACAACACCTACAGCACATGCACAGCCACGGAGCACAGCTTACACCTCGGGTGTCACTGAGGTGGAAACAGGCTGTACAGTTTCTGGCATTGAGCTCTAGCGACCTCTGTCTCAGCTTGAAGCTCAGGAGCTGATGATGCTGTACACAAATGCCTCCGCAGAAAGATGGCTCCTGACAGTAGAGAGCACTTTAATTCAGGAAACAAAAGAACAACAAGGTTTGGCTGCTGTAAGCAGAAGCTCAAACGAATTCAAAGCCGCAATGTGAAGTAGATTTCACACTGAGGAGGACTAAACACTGAGACAACGTACCTGGGGACTGGCAGACGCTCTGCCTTTTCAAGTCTTTAAAAATCAAGTTTGAGATGTCTTCCCAAAAGCCACATTTTAGCTCAGACAGAAATTATGGACTTTTATATGGGAATTACTGGATGAAAGTCTAGACCACAGACATGCAGAGGTCAGGCTACATGCCCATAGCAGTCCCTTTTGGCTTTAAAATTACATTTCAGCTTATTTTCCCTTCCATTTCATGTTTTGTGACGATTTAAAATTGTAATTTCTCCTGACTTGAAAAAGGTAATGAACACACACCCATGTGCTTTGAATGAGTTTAACTAAGGCTTATGTTTGTAAACCAGCCATAATCTGAATTACATTACATTAAAGCTGTTCAATATTCAAATATTCAAAAGCTATTATTTGCAGGAGAATTTTGCAACTCTGCAATAATGCTGTTTCCATTTCTCTGAATATTTTCATTGACTGTATTCAAAACACACCCTCCAAAAATCCAGCTTTAAAATACTATCCTCAGTGACAGACTCAGGTGGAAGACATACACAAAATCTTTCAAATTCCCTTTGAATTTGTCTTTAAAGAGGTAAAATAACAAAATCATATTAAACAGACCTTCAGAGACAGAAAAGCACTTTTCCCACAAATAATTAGTTTTACAAAGTCATTTGAAATGCAAATGCCCTATAAAAATGCTGTGTATGCTTTTTGCAATGCAAAAATTGATGTAATCACACATTTAACACAACCTGCAGTGTATCATTCATTGAGTATCCTTCCACATACTCTGTTGACAAGTGAATTAATTTAATACTTATATATCAGACACAATTATTTATATCAACTGGAACTATATGTTAATTATTCAATAAATATAAGTTCATAGGACTGCTGTGCCATGTAAATTCTGTAAAAATACCTTTCCCCCAAAAGTAGTTAGTAGACTGGCCATTTATGACATTATGAAATAATAGCAACCTTACAAGGAAGAGTTAGGGGAAAAAGGTATGCTTTACTACACATATTAGTAAATTGATTTGGTAAGTATTTTGATTTTCTGTTTATTTTTTTTTAATTACCATTTTTTTCTAAACAACGTATTTGCATTTCTTGCTAAGAAAATAGCATTTCTTACACAAGTCCTCTGTAGATATTTGTCACAACAGAATTAAATTCACAAATCGCAGTGTCTTTTTTTTTTCCTCCATTCTATCAAAATACGTATGAGGGAGGAGAACAAGCTTAGTACTTTGCAAAAAATGTAGACAATAACACCTAAATCTCCCATAATAACCATGAAATGCTAAAATGTAGGGATGAAACGAAATATTAAAGTGTAGGAACAGGCACGTTTCAGCTTTTGTTAGAAACAGTAGAAAAACCTGCCAAACTCACTGCTTAAAAATCCTCATTGAAACTGGTCCTAAGACACTGAGGAATTTGTTGCCCTACTGTAGCACAGAGATAGAGCCTGCTATTGACACTTGTAACAGTGCAGAGCAGGCAGGGAACCACACCACCTCCATAATTAAGAGTCTCTGTCTCCAGGATGTGGCTACTCTAATGATGTTTTCCAGAGTGGATCCAAAGTCGTCTGGAGCTCTCTGAGGTCTGGAGCAAAAAGAGGGAGAGACATAATGTTTATTTGTTCACACATCAAACCCCCCCAAGGAGGTTGGATACGGACTGGCTGGACAAAAATCTGTCCAAATACCCTCCCCATACAGCCACAGTCAACATCTGCTGGCTGCTGTGAGTACCTGCACGCATTTCACGCACTTCAGAGAGGGGATAATGGGGTGTCAGTAAAAATGACTCACGTTACTTTACACTGCAGCTTTAGCAGTAGGACTAAAAGGGGCATCCAGAACAGCTGAAGGCAACACTGGGTGTAAGTGATGGATATAATCATGACTCCATTTTTACACTCATCCTGGACTAGGTATGCTTCCAGGACAAGGACACAATGACTGTGCCTTCCCCTGGCTGTTCCCAGCACTGGGAAATAAAATCTTCCTTGCAATTGTCATGCTCCCCTGATTGTTGGGTCACTTTCAGTTAAACAGAGGGAGGAATAAATGTTTCTGATGTAATTCATGAACAGCAAAAGGTCTTTGCCCTGCCACAAGAAAGTCAACTTCTGTGCAAGATGAGAAAGGTAAAAAGTTATAGAAAAACAGGAGTGATTATAAAGCTCAAGAAGATCTTGGAAGTGAGTTTTGGTGAAGGAAAATGATGGCCAAACACAGAGCATGCCTGAACACACAAATACTAGGACATGCATTGTTCCTCACATACCCAATGATGGTGTTTGTGACAGCCCTTAGACCCAGGGGCAGGATACTCCCCCTCCTGCCAAGGTGCTACATCTCCTGCTGACAGGATTCATACTCTGTCTCACACAGTTTTGCCATCTTGACATATCTGGTCCTCCAATTTTTTCTCTCTTTGTGTTTTCCTACTCCTCAACTTTTGCTTCACTAATAAGCTTATTAAGTATAGCAGTATAATCAGCACCCAGTTCTCCCCAGGGGATGGAGAAAGAAAAGGGAAGGATCCTACATGGCAAATGCCATCATTTCATTTAATGTACAGTAGGCAGGTACCCAAATACCATGCCTGTGGGCTTGTCACAGCAACACATTAGCAGAACAAAATGAGGTGGAAAGGCTGCCTTTATCTTCTCTGTCCATAAGCCTGAAATATCACAAACTTAAGGAGGAAAAGATGAGGAGAAGGCTGTCTCTAAGAAGAATCTCAGAGTGGAACAGGGTGGCAAAAAGCAAGACAGACATAAGAAACACCACAAGGAACTACAAGATCTGGAAAGTCTGCAATGGACTGCAGAGGAAGTTTCTGAACTCCTGTGTTCACTGTGAAAAGATGGAGATGCTGCATGTTTCTCACAACAGGGCTGTTGCCAGAGGATGGGGCAGTGGCTGAAGCCAGCAGTGAGCTGTTTCCCAGAGCTGCAAGACCATTTCTCAGAGAGCAAGATACTGCCAGAAATATTCTTGCTCAAGATTGTATCCTGTTTCTACCACAATTCTGCTAACATAGTAGCAGAATACTGTTAGCAGTAGCACACCAGCAGAACCATTGCTACTCTAGTATATTGCTACTGGAGCACATTGCATGGAGAAAATGCCTTAACAGGCACAAGGCCACGTGTTTCAGCCAACCCTACAAAAATTATATACAACATAATGCACATGCCCTCTGTCCAGCACTAATCCACTACATTACCCATCCATCAGACAGCTCAGTGAAACCCAAGCACTGCCTGAATGGCAGACAACTTAAATCATGTTGTCCCAGGGCCAACCTGAACATAAAAATCACAGTATGTACACCATAAGTACACCAACAAAGCATTGGCTTTGTCTTTCCCAGAGTGTGGAGCATGAATTACGGGAGCAGAGAAGGACCCAGATGGCCTTGTGCAATGGAAAGGAAAACAGACGCATTAAAACATCGTCTTCCTCTTTGCTTCCAGGATGGGTCAGCAAAATTTCTCCAGAACTAGGAGGTCCTTTTTCAGTCCGGCAGATGCATTCAAGGGAGAAATATTCTACTAAAAGACTTTTTGATTAATCTGTCATTGGCCTGTGTTGCTTTTAGGACAGCACACCAGGACACTGTGTTTCCCCTGCAGCTGAAAAACTCATAACTGTGCCTCCTGTATTTAAGGTATGTTTTTAAAATACAGCTGTAAAAATTAGCTTTCACCAAAGGGCCTTGGTAACAGCAGAAACATTTTTTTCATTATTTTTATCCAACCATTTTCTCCAAAACATGCATTCTCTTACACTTCTACTATGCAACACAGTGTCTCGTTTCCATGAAGTGACCAAATTAAAACAGAACAATAGCAAGGGCATTTAATTATGAGCCCACTGCTTTTTAAGACCCGGACAGAAAGCAACACCAGTTTTCTGAAAAATATTGTAATACATAAAAAAAAAATAGTCATTTCTGAGTTGTTTAAAAAACAACTTGTATATTTAAACTTTACCATATAATTTTAATATTTAAAAAAATCCACATATAGGTAAATATAATGATTTGGGAATTTCAAATCAGGATACTAAATTTCATCACAGAACAGCTTGCTGTTGCCAAGATAAAAGGCAATAAGGATCAGCGTGTCTACATTAAGCTCTGACAGCGCAATAACATAACATCTTTGTTGGAAATAACTAAGTAAAAGAAAGGAGGAATAAGACTTATTTTTCTAAGTCACAGGTATAAAACTACGCCATAATTTCTCCATAGAGACTAGGGAACAAAAATATACGATTGGGTGATTCCATATTTATAAATAATATTTATCCAAGGAAAAAAGGGCACAGTTTCTTTGTCACCAGTCTTTCTTCATCAAAAGTTTGCAATACCTAAGAAAATAATGCAAAAAATTAGTTGTATTTTTTGAAGTCGAGTGGCCTCCAAACGAGTTTTGAAACTTCCGTCATATCAATCTCATTCATTTTAATATGGTATTCTAGGAATACCCTATGAAGAGTATGCTCAGAAAATCCTGACAATATAATTTCTTTTTAACTAGAAAGCATAACTAAATGTTCCAATGAAAAATCTTAATCAAAAATCATTAATTAAATGTTTTGAAAGAACTAGATATAAATGATAAAGACAAAAAACCAGCTTGTGCATGTTCCATATTTCTGATTCCAAACCAGAAAAATACTTGGCCAGTTTAAACTTAAAGACTTGATCCAGTCACTGTATGTTAAGTCCAGCATCATCTGTGATTTAATTTAATTTTTCTGAAACTAATTAGGAGGTTTTTAAAGGTACCAATAAACATTAGATAAGTCATTTCAGCTTTGAAAAATCTCATTAATTATAAATATATGGAATGAAGATATCACAGTAAATTAAAAATTATGTGAGTCTTTCAGTGCAGGGGTTTTTTTTAAGTATTCTTGATCTAATATCCATATCTGCTAAGTCTGAAACAGTATTAAATCCTTTTGAAAGCATCTTCATTTTCAATATTTAAAGCAGTTGAGCACTTCAGCTCTGATCTAACAAAACAGTTAAGAACATAAGTATATGACCGTAGAATTAAGCACGTGCATACTTTCAGTATTAGAGGCTTAATCTGCCATTTTTCCTCATGGTCTGTTAAACATGGAAAAATATATTTCTAAGGGGAAACCACAATAACTGATAAAAGCATTTAGGTAAATATCCACTAGCAGGGAGAACATTTGGTTCTCTGGGCTTTTAAGAAAAAAAAGAGAAGAAAGAAATTATATTTTTGACGAACTGATTTCCCCTCTCCTGCTTCCTGATGTAGGACACTTTTATCAGTAATCTTCAACATGTTTCTCTTCCCTAATTATTTACTTTTTCTCTCACTTAGCCAAGTCCTCGGTTAGATGCAATACCATCCCTTACTCTCTTCTTCCCCTTTTAACACCCTTTTTCCAGTTTCTTGTCCAACACCCAGGGTGCTGCCCACAACCTCTCCTGTCCAGGTTCCAGCACTGCCCCTCCTTGCTGCCTCCTTCCTCACAACCACCCAGTGCCTCTTGTCTCCCAACGATCCAGTTTTACTCCCTAATGGCCAGGAAGAGTTCCTGTTTTCACCCCATTTCTTTTTTGTTTAAGGTCAGCATGATTTTTACACTCTTTCCAGGCTGATGTCTCCAAATTCTGTTACTCCTATTCCTTCTGTTCTTATATTTGCCTTTTCCTCTTTCTTCAGCGTTTTTTAACTAATGCAATTTTAATCTTCGTTCACTTTTGACTGAAGACCATTCCCTTTTTACTTGTTTTATCCTGTCTCAGTCCCTTGATCCAGACTTAATAATGAACTCTTCCTTCTGATCTTTTAATCTTCAAACTCCTTTTCTCTGAAGAACAGCTTTTCTCACCTGCCATTCTGCCACACCTTTTCTTATATCCAGCCAATTGCCCTCTCCATCTTGCCTTACACACTGACCTTCAGCAGATTCTTCCTACATCGACACACACAACTATTCCATTTCCTAGGAAAGCCCTCTGCTTTCATTACTTTCCTGCTGCCCTGTCCACTTCTGGCTCCACACAGTGAATTGTGCACAGCTGGCTTGGTAGCAATGTGGCCGCAGTAATATGAAGTTTAGCGTGAAATGAAAAAATGTACTGAAAAGCAGGACAAACAGTCTGACATTTCACCCACCCTCATCTCCTTTCAATCAATGTCCTCTTCTTGAACAAAGACAGACAACACTACATCTTATTTTAAAGTCCTTGCCCTCATTGGCCTAAATCTATCGCCATTAGAGAAGTTGTTCACCCACTGTATTTTTCACAAGTGCACCTTTATGTGGCTCTGACTGTTCCCTGTCTTGACTTCACCTTTCTGGCTGCGTGCCCACTTGACTGAAAAGAGTCTTAATGAATTGAAAATACAAAAAGGGAGCACACAAGTGTAAATAAAGATAGGCAAGACAGGAGGAGAACAAAAGCCTTGCCTGGGCACTCTGGCACAAAAACAGGAAAGCAAAAGCCCAGCTGGAGCTAGCAAGGGACATTAAGGTTAAAAAGAAACTATTCTACCAGAATGCTATTTGCAAGAGGAAGGTCAGGAAAGATGTGAGTCTGCTGATGAATGGGGATGAGGCAAGTAACAGGCATCAAAGAAGAGGCTGAACCGCTCAGTGTCTTTTCTTACAAGTCTTCATAGACAAAGCCTGCTCCCAAGTCCCAGCAAATATCAACCCCATTCAGAACACACACAGCCAGTCAACAGCAAAGCAGCAATAAGTTAGAGACTACTTAGAAGAAACCAGGTATGTTCAGATTCACCAGGCCAGGTTTCACCAAGGATCTGACAGAGCTGACATGTGATTGTGAAGCTGTTGTCAATCAACTCTGAGAAATGAAGGTCAGAGGGCAAGTTCCCTGATGACAAGGAAAAAGCTAACATTATTCCCATCTTTATGGAAGGGCAAGTAATGTGATGAAGGGCACCAAGGGAATAATTAGTGGGTCAGCCTCACCTCAGCCCCGGTTGAACATCCTCTTGTAATTCATCTCTGAAGACAGGAGAAGACAACTAGCAAGAACAGCCAGCATGAATTTCTCACGGGAAAATCATGCTTGACTCCCTCACTCTCTTCCATGAAGGAAGAGTCAGAAGGGAGAGCAGTCGAGATGTAATGTATTTAGATTTGTGATACTATCTCCCTTTTTACGCTAAGGAAACAGATGTGGGATGGACCCATCAGCTGCAAACTGACTGGACTGCCAGGCTCAATGGCTTGACATACCATGGGTGGCCACAAACAGCAGGGGCATATACCTCTGAATACCTGCATGGCCTGTGCTGAGACAGAAGTTACCATGGGCAAATACGCAGGACACATCAGGCTGCAAGGAAGGGCGGGAGTAGATGGATGGAACAGCCACCATGTACTCAGTTTCCTACAGTCCAGCGCCTGGAAAGGCTACTTCCATAAACACAAAGGGGGAAAAAAAACCCCTGTATATTTTACACAGTGTTTCAAATCAACTGTCTTGCTAAAGTGGAGAGCTCTTTTACAAAACAGCCTTTTTTCCTTGGGGTTTCTGCTCATGAGCCAAGCTGGCAGATGCAGATCCTGTAAGCTCAGGTGATGAAGCAGACCCCAAGAGAAAATGAGTTTCAGCAGGTTAAAAATCATTAATGTTTCTATTACTTGATTGATTAGATGATTAAAATTTTCCACCAAGTGTGTTTCCAGAGATGCAAATGCAGAAAAAGAAGATTCCTCTGAGATAAAAGGTTTATGTTCTGGTTTGTTTGGGGTTATTTTGTTTTTGCCATTCAAAGTGAACTCAGTTGCTCTTCATTTTTAACTGCCATCCTTTCCTGGTTTAATCCTGTGGGGTTTTTTTTCCCTATAGCTGTGTCTGGTTTTCTTTGCTTGTTTTGGCTCCTCCTAGAAAATACAGCAAGTTTAATAGCTCTGTGAGGCTTATGTATATTGTTGTTCTTGTGAGTGCATTATAACTGACATTTAATGAAAATGTATTCCCTGCATTTTGTTAGCCAAACATGCAACTGCTTTTAACTTGCAATAACTGCATAAGTCCATTAAGAGATGCTGCCTATTATGCTACCATATTACTTTAGAGATTTCACATTTTTTAGTGGAATAAAAAGTTTAATTGCTCCTCAATTTTGGGAACGACAGTGCTTAACATCTTGCATTAGATTCCTGCCTCATCTTTTGCCATTTCCCTCTGTGCCTACAAAACCTTTCTTGCAGTTAAAATTCCTTTCGTGCAGATAGATTCTGTCATGTGGAATGGCAGGAATAAAAGTAAATATATTTAGTGAAGTGTAACATGAACAAGGCAAATTAAACAAGAAAATGAATCATAAGCAGTGTTTCTATGCTGGCTATGTAAGGCTCCAAAGAAGTGAACAAACTCTTTCTTTCTGACAGACTTCAGTTAAGCTAAAAACCTGCAGGAAATTTCCCTGGCAATCTGACTGCACACCCACACACACTACTTCCAGTTTTCAGAAAGATCAGTTCTTTATTCCACAAGATTTCTGCCCGGTTTGCAGAAAGAGAAATACTGAAATTCATTACTTCATTGTTGTGATGAAAATCTATAGCATAAAACATATTCATGGCTGTAGTGAGGTCTGTCCAAGCTAGGGAGACATTCAAGTTTCACTCAGGGGTGCGAGTTCATGGAGAAATACCAAGAACCCACTCAAAAGTTAATCCATATGTAAAATATATGTATGCACCTCTAGCCAAGCAAGAGGTAAAAACTTTTTCCTAAAGGTTTTATCTTCCTATTTGGTTGACCTCTGGAGTTCATGCTTGCCCCACCAGCTGGGCAGTGAAGCATTGACATTCCTGTTCGAGGACCTACTCCAGGTGGAGCAAGGGTACAGTTTGCAGGCAGCTTGCTGGTGCCAACACGGACAAGGACTCCTATCTCCTTGCAATCCCTTCCTGTTCTCTACCTCATGGTCCTGTCACATCTAGTACTTGTCACAGAATCACAAAATCACAGAATCATTTAGGTTGGAAAAGAATAATTTAGTCTAATCATATTAGAATCATTTAGGTTGGAGGTCCAAGATCATCAAGTCCAATCTCCAGCTCGTCAACTGGACCCTGGCACTAAGTGCCATGTCCAGTCATTTCTTGAACACCTCCCTGGATGGTGATACTAAGAACCAACAAATAACACTTAGAAAAGAAAATATCCACCTTTTGCTGCACTAGGGTTCTGCACTTTTTAGCAAGGTGACCCAGCTGAGAACAGGGTGCATTGAAGGCTGAAGTAGGTGAAACCCTTGGCAAGGTCAACGTTCAATACCCTCTCTCATAAAAGCATTCTTTGAAGTGGGATTTCTGTCACTTTTAAAAACCAAGATGAATCCACTCCCCAAAACTAAACTACAGCTTTCCCTTCCTGTTCTGCAAAAGTTTTTCCAGTGTCATCTGATGATATTAATCAGCTGATCCTTCTAAGATACACCAAATAAATACTTGTTTCAATTCTCTTATTTTCCCTTTCATAGGAAGAAATAAGGCAGTCTTACTGACCCTGGAATAAAAAAAAACTGTACAGAGCTTCTGTAGGATAAGTTGTGAAAGAATCTCAGAAACATGCCCATTAAAATGAGGGTATTTGACTTATTTGAGAAAACGAGTTTGACAGTCCAAAATGTTGGCATTTTCTAACTTTTTAACAACTTCTCAAGCAAATGTGGAGTTCTTTGATTTTTAATACAATGTTCTAACTCTAAAGTTGCAATAATACACAAAGCAGGGAATTGTATTTTTACTTAATGGTGTATAACATTTTCCATCATAAGATCAAGTTTTAAGTTGCTCATAGCATGCAGGTTCATTGTTTTCATAGAAAATTTCCAGCTGTGTAGTTTGTAAGAATGAAGCTTACAAACTTCATTTGAACATTTACAGTGTTTTGTTCAGTTGTTTGGGTTTCCTTTAAGTAACAAAATTGTAGCTATTCTATTATTGTGTTTCAGCATGTTTGCATTGAGGTGCAGTGAAGGAGGTATGATTTCCAAGGCTCAGACCATTTTATTCTGCTATGTGAAAATGCATCCAATCTACCTGAAGTTTTAAGCTGCTGTAAAAAGTTTATCTGTTATACGCCACCAGCAAAATCGGTCACAGGCTCCCCCTTCCATGCACTCTTTTTTCATGATGTCCCAGGTGAGCTCTGGCTTCAGCACCAAAAATCAGTGCTGGCAAACTTGTATATCTATCCTACTTGTCATATTCATATGGTCTCAGAGGTCTCCTTGCCCAAGAGCAGAAAACAGTCCAAGTACAAAGCTGTGACGGAAAGAGACCTGACAGGCACAGCATTGGTAGAAACAAGACAGGAAAGCCAGGGGAGAGGGATCACAGAGTGAGTAAGGCAAGGATGGATAAAAGACAGCCACTGGAAAACATGGGATCCCAGGCCTGGAGAGAGAGCCCAGGGTTGCTAGGTCATTGTTTTCCAGTAAATATGTGGAAAAATTCCATGTCTGTTTTTCAGGTTGGTTGACAGAGAACTACTTTCAGCGGTACCCATTATGTCATTAATTCAAGTAAGAGGTCTCTGCCAGAATATAATGGTTTTAGCCTTCCTCACAGCCACTTAAAAATCACTCCATCCTTAGAAATGTCTGTATTTTCCTTAGTTATCAGTGGAGAGGTTTGTTCTCTTTTTTTTTTTTTCTGAAGAAACTTGTGTTAAGCAAAGCCATAATAAAAGTGCAAATCAAGTGCTCAGAAACAAGAAGATTCCTGACTTAATGTTATTTGAGCAAATGTAATTTTTATGTTCTTGTGCAATGCTAGACAGGTTTCTCAAATCAGATTTTCCAGACATGTTCACTAATTGGGCATTTCTCATTGTCTGGATGCTTTTTTTCTCAAAGCAATTCAAGCGGGGATGCAATAATTCACAGCGGTGGAAGCTGTTCACTGAAAATATCAAGTTCTATTTAAAAACCTAAGTACCCTAATCCACTATTTCCCTAAAATCCAAGTTTTCACCCAGATTTGAAGTCTAATTACCACCCAAAAAAAGAGTGTAAAGCAGTCTTCAGACTAGTCTGGCCTATATGCAAGTTTTAGAGACATTTGAAAACGTATCCAAAAACGTTACTGATTATGTTGCTGAGATGGGAAATTTCTGAACATAGAAATTTTAACATCACATTTATTGCAAGAATATTTACAGTAATGTCCCTAATATCTATTCTCTTTAATATATTTCTAACAAGGTTTTCAATTCCACTGGTAAGACAGAGTTAAGAAAATGGTATATAGTGGGATCAACCAGAAAGAAATGGGATGTAGGCCTGAGTGCAGAAATAGTGACCAAGGAGGCTCGATGCCATGGCAGATCTCCCCCAGCCATGTGGATGACACACTGTCAGCATGACAGTCAGCATAAATGACAGCTCTTTTGTGGGAATGTTCTATTTACAGGAAGAGAAAGAAGTAGCTATTTGTAAGTTGCAGAACTTAACTAGATATAGGAAATGAAACACCAGCTTACCTAAACATGTGCATTATCCAACAAAAAAATTTAAGGGCTGTTGCAGTTATTTGCGGTCTGAAAGATTTTAGTGCCAACACTGCATGTTCTACAGCTACAGACATTTTCAAAAAGGAAACAAGAGGGATACACTTCATAACTTAATTAGAGGGAACTGTACCACAGACCCTGCCAGTCTATATCAAAATCAAGAATTTATAAAAATATCTTAAGTGGTTACTGATTTCAAAGGACTAAGTACCTTGTCATTTTCAGAACACTGAATAGAAGTTAATTCCAACAAGAGGGTATTTTCCATATAAGAGATTAAAATGTAACAGTTAAATCTCATAGTTTCCGAATTAATACAAAAACCTCAGTTTCCTCTTTCAGTGCAGTCTCATTAAAAATCCTGTAGCAGATCTATAAATTAAAATATCATTGTGGTGCATTCTTATGATACAATAGCTTTTGTAAAATAGTATTAGATTCCTATTTTGTATACAGAAAAAGGGAATAAATTAACTCCTGGGTAATATCCCTGAAACATTAGCAGTATGAATGGTGCTGGAGCATAATTAGGTTTGCAGAAACTCTCTCCTCTGAACACCCATACACTATGCTATTTAGAGCTAGTTTTGAAAACTGTAATTAAACAGTCAGAAAGCCACTGGAAAAGAAACAAAATAACCAGCCACATAAAAGTCACAGGGAGAAAACAAACAAACAAGCCCCTGGTTGATCGTTTAGGTTTCTTAATGAGTTCTGGTAATTCCAGTAAGTTACAGAAGCCAGGAAGAACCTGAGCAGCCAGCTCCCTTCCTTTCAAACTTTAACAACTCTATTACGCTTCAAAAAACCAAATCACTGCTCAGCTTGCTGAAATAACATTTTTCTCCTGTACGCATTCTTGTCAGATAAATCTATAGCTAATAATTCCTCTCTGCCTGCTCGTTTATCCATACTAAAACACCAGGAGAACCACTATTCCCAGAGCTCCTGCTAAACCCCTCTGCCAGCCTGGAAAGGAATTTCAGGGGCTGGGAGTTTATAGTCGGGCTACAGCATGGCATCCACAGAGCAAGGAATGCTCTCCTGTTTCATCACCTCTGTAACAACAGCTGGCACAAGTTGGAAGAGCCACCAGGTTTGTGGAGAACTGGTGGAACTCCAGCTCGCTCGGAGCTGACGGCATCTCTGTAGCCCACCACACCGGCAAGCTGGACAAAGCCACTGGACCTGTGATGCCCAGCATTTCAGAGTCAGAAACAAGCTTTATTTGATGGACAGACTGGAGGCCACCTCTTCCTCAACATATTCATCCACCTCTCCCCGTTCCCATCATGCCACTCACGCAGCTTGAAGCAGGTGGAAATTATTCACGGCTGCCTGCTGGGGATTCCCTTGGCAAATGTAACGCTGGATTAGAGAGCTCACGAGCTGTCTTCCCGGCGGCTCCGGGGGCCAGGGAGCACAGCTAGCGGACACTCTGCCAAAATATACCCGGTGTCAGCTTACAGCTCTTGAGGGAGACTTCCTAATTGCCATAAATTAGCCACTATTACCTGGTGGACAGCAGAGAATCAAGGAACTTTGACTTGTTGCTGTCATTCTGCCCCCGCCCAGATGCTGCAAAGGACATTTTGACTTTGCCAGGTGCTCAGACAGCTGGCCAAGTGAGGAAGGAGCAGAACCCTGTCCTCGCCCCAGGTATGGTCAGTCAGGCCAGAGGGATGTGGTGAGGAGCAGCACCGGACACGTTACCATCCCTGCTCTGCATCCTCTCACGGCTCAGGCACTGGGAGACCTTGTGTCACTGCTAATCTGAATGTAATCTGCGTTTTCTGTTTGAATGCAGGGCCACGCCCACGCTCAGTTCACAGCCCCGGTCAGCTGTCTTTAACGGTGTTGTGCACACCCAAAATGGCAGGAAAAAAATTAGCCACCACAAATCTTCATATAAATATAGCAGGAAAAAAACTCAACAAACTAACAGATATATGTGCACATGACTGATTTCTGCTCTTTGTCTCACACCTACACCTCTGAAATGGAATAAAAGGCCAATTTCAGTCCTGGGTATGGTACACAAACACTGACTGAGGTACGGTTCACATGTAAACCCAGGCTGAACTGGATATAAAAATGTCTGTGTGGCTGGGAGAAATGTAGGCAATTGAGCCCGTGACTTTGGTGCAGCTTCAACTGCAAACCGATGGAATATCATTGTTTCTATACCTCTGATCTGTAGAGCTGTATGAAAGTAAAATTTTCAGGTTCTTACTCTTTACTCTGTACACAGAGAAATTTGGTTTTCACATGGACCATGACCTGGGAGCTCCCATTGATTTTAAGCAGTGGTTAGCAATTCTGGAAAAAACTCCTTAGGGAGTGGGCTTTGCTCTACTGCTAAGGCAGTCAGACCATAAGCTCCCTTTCCCTGTTTGTAGAAATCTTTTTTTATAAGTGATTCATGGAAAAATACTAAGAAAGTGAAAGACAATTTGGGTATTGTATTTGCATGATACGCATGAGATTTTTGTTGTGTGCTTTGCTAGCTGTCACCTACCAATCCTCACTCCAAGGAAAAAAAAACAACAAAAACAAACAAACAAACAAAAAAACAAAAAAACACCCCTAAACCAAATAAGAAAAGGCGAAAATTGGAGGGCAATATGGCATAAAGGTCTCCTATCTCCTTCACTGTTCTCAGAAATAAAAGCATTTACTCACAGAGGACACACACCAGCAGGTTCAGGTTGCTTTCCACAGTAGAAAAGAGATCATTTTCCAATTTATTTCTTTTAGTTACCTGCAGTCACAGAAATGCATTGATCCCTTAGGCTGGAGAGGAGACCCACAGACAGATTTTCTACCTGTGTCAAGTGGCCTCACACCAGCACAGCCAGACCTTGCTGCTGCCCTTCCTCCCGACAGATGCAGCCTGTACCTCATGTCATTTCCCAAACAGCCTATCCTGCACCTAATCCTTGCAATTAAAAAAACATAGTAAAAACACCTTGAAAGTGGAAAATGAGCACAAAAGCCACCTTTTCTTAGTCTTTTTTAGGTAGAGACTCAGTGCTTCACAAGGAAAATCAGAGAAAAGTCATGAAGAGCTTTTGGTGGTAAAGCTATTCTGATCTCTTGTAGCCTCAGTAACTGAAAGAGGCTAGGGACACATTTTCAAGACTTTGAAAGAAAGATGTAATTATGGCATAAAGCTAGTACTGGTATCATAATCTTTCATTAAGTAACCTTGAATGCACTGTAGGGTGACTTTAAATAGCACAGAAATATCTATTGCCATAATACAGAATACTAGTAAGTAACTCCTATGACAGAAAAGCCTATGTATTTGGGAAAGAACTGTGAAAGCAGTGAAAAACTTCACTTTCCTAATTTAACTCTGATCTCCAGATTTTGATACTGAATTTTTGAGTCATTATGTTTGATTAATATAAGGGGTTTGGTATATAATACACTGCTTTAGATTAGGTTTATCAAGTGTCTAATAAAGCAGGATGTTCACCTCTTTTGTCTTCTGGGTGAGGACTCTTTTATTACAGTGTAGTATCTTTTGTTTTAATGCTGCTCTGCAGTGGATTGCCAGCTCATTAATTTTTCTGCTATAACACCCAAATCCCTTTGCTGATCAGTGTGCTGAATGATTGATTCCCTGCTCCCAGACTAATTTTTTACATTGGACTGCATTTACCATCTGGTAGATAAATCATCCAAAACACTCAAATTCGGAGCCTGGTTCCAATGATCCTCTTTGTTTGTTCAGTCAGCAGCATGAATATCACTTGCAAATGTGGAGGTTGTGTTCTCTCACCTGGATAACTGTTCCATATTGCAGACACAGGTTTTAACAAAGAGCATTGAGATAACAATAAACCTCTTCTCATTAACAAAAAAAAAAAAAAAAAAAGGAAAAAAATTAGGTATGTGTTCTATGTGTTTTCTAGCCAAATTTTTTGTTTCATCCCTACCATAGCCACTTGTTTCTCACATGAAAAAGAGTATTTCTTACAGCACAGAACCAATTTTGCACATTTCAAACACATTTAACTGTTTTCATGAAGACATCCTTTGCAGTTGTAAACACCTGCACAAGTGAAGTAAAGGACATCCTTTGCAGTTAAAACAGGGAAGAAATACAATCAAATAAATCGCCTTCCCAACCCATGTTTTATATGAGAAAACAATTCTATAACCTCAACAGGAGCCTGCCTGTTTTATTTTCAGTTTTATAGCCCTGAAATGACACTTCCATAAAATTATACTTCCAATCAAGACTGCGAAAAAGAACTCTGCCTCACAGAATTTTCTCAGCAAAATTCTGGGAGAGGTGAAGGAAGAAGAAAAAGCTGCAGGAGAGACAGGGTCCTTCAGGAAAAGAACTGTTCATCTGCCCACTGCACGTGGCCATATCGCTCAGGGAGGGGGCAGGGCATCCCCTTCTTTAGTCTAAGGATTTTTTGCTGCTCTTTGCTGCCCTGTAGAACCCATTTGGCACAACACACTGACCTCTGTCTCTCCCAGAGGGATCAGACAGAGGCAGCACACAATCAGAGTCAATACTAATTAGCAAAATGTAAACATTTCATTAGATCAATGCTTCCCTGAATTTTTAGAGCAACAAACTGCTATCCAGCCACAATTTTTTATCAAACTTTCTATGGAAATACCTGTTGAAAGCACTGTTTTACCTGTCTCCACCAATCAGCTAAAGACTTTATAACTTGTTCATGTGTTTTATGGATACCCTTAAGGATTAAAACTTTTATTTTCAAAAGCACTCATTCATTTTGAATGCCTAGACTATTCCGGATATTTTCTGCACATGCACGAACACCTTTAACTATCCCGTATCTCAAGCTTTCATGTTGCTTTTGTTAAGATTCTTGTTCAGTTTAAAATTTTAGAGAAAATATAGCAACTTCTGCAAATTATATTCATCCTTTGTAGTCATATGTGAAGTGTCTCTGAATAGGAAAGAAAGCAAGTAAAACTCTTGTGAGGTACAACAAACTCCTCCATACACTTCAGGCTTAAGCAACAGGACACTGTCACCCACTGCTGATATATGTGTGTTTACAGGAGGTTTTCTATAGCCATAGACAAGCAGATGTGACAGCACGTTTTCATGGGGGGCTTTGTCCTTTCTTGCCTCACCACCTGCAGTGCTCTCACCACTTAATAACTGGAACGGGCTAAAACACTCCCTAAAGCAGCATTTTTTGTCAGCCACAGGTGAACACTGTCATGTGTCAGACTCCTGAAGCTGGGTAGAAATGTGTCAGTCTGGGAAACAGCCAGGGCTGGACCTGGGATAATGCAACTGGAGCCCTTAAAGATGTGCATTTTGTGTTCACCTCAAACACACCACGGTGATCAGTGGTAGATTAAGCAGAGTTTGCACAGATCCAACTCTCTGGCTTGCCTGACCGCCCCCATTCACCCCATCTGCTTCCACATGGATCCCATGAGACTGGTGTGAGATATAGGAGATGCCCCAGGGCCTTTCCTTCAGGAACACGGCTGTTGCCTGCCAGCAAGCCAGGCAACTGGAATGAGGCTGCCTACAGCTTTGTGACCAGGCAGAGCCAGATTTCGGGAGGTTTTGGCCTCCAGACAAGACCTGAGAAGAACCATTTCATGTCCTGAACACCCTTTTGTCTGTTTGTCGACATTGTACCTATTCTCTTCTTTGGCAGCACTCCAGGGCATGGTCTATGTATCTTACAAAAGTGCAGAGAGTTTTGCACTGTAGGAGCACACTGAGGTCTCAGCCTGGTAGAAGAAGGTGGAGAGGACCCAGCAGCTACCAAGACAAGTCAGATCACTTCAGAAAAATTACAGACAGTTTTGTCTTGTTCCAGATTTTCTTCCCTTTAATTTTTACATGTTTTCCTGCTGGTCTTAATTAACACTCCTTTTGAACTGTGGATGAAGATCCTGCCAGCTTGAACATGGTTATATAATGTGGGTGCTTCAAGACTGTAACGGCAACTAAATTTATTTTTATAACACGAAATCAAAAGACAGGTATTACAAGGGTTTAATTTTATTCTACACCAGACCCTTTAAACTCTGTTACTGTAACACATAATCTATTATCAGAAAAGTCCTGCCTTTTCAGTCCTTAGAAATTGTCTACTGTAATGAGAATTTAAATTATCCTAAAATAAATCCCGATTTGCTAGTCAAACACTGCTTCCTCACAAACCGCACTATGACCACTCAGGCAGTTCTAGAGCAACTTAAAAGAAATTGAACACTGATATCAGTGTAACATTAAATTGCTCTCTTAAACAGAGGAATTCACATCAATAGATATGCAAATGCATGCAGAGCCTGATCTGTCTACCAGCTCCCAGCCAGCCAGGCCTGGGGATGTAACCGGGTCAGTGAGAACAGAAGTCTTCCAGGTACTCTTGTAGCAAAAACTTTCACTGGCATCTTGTCCCACAGAACACAGAAGTTCTCTGGCAAGAATCTTGAAGAGAAAAAAAGACCTGGAAATTTTTCTCTTTTAAAATAAACAAACAAATAAATAGTAGAACATATGACCCATAAATCCCAGATACTTAATGGCTCAACTAATGGCACCACTAGATACTGTCCTAATAACACAAGATTAAATAATTCTGCTTTCACATCCCCTTGAAGCCATCTGTGAACTAAATTAGAACCAAAGATACAGTGTAGCTGTTCGTCAAGACAAATAAACAGATTTCAGGTTCTCCAGGAAACTTTAATTTCATCAGATCACAGTTCTGACTGTTGAACCTACTCCTAATCAGATTTTGTCTGTAACTTCTTATCCTTTTGTGGAAGAAAAATATCATACAAAGACTCATTTTGCCAAGAAATGGTTTCATAAAATAAAATTTATTATCAACTGATTTAGTGAAACAAGCACTTCCCTACACACTTAGGAGTTCCACAAAATACAGTTACACTCTCTCACACTCTTTTTCTTCCTCTATTTCTCCCTATTTTTAGATAGTTAGAATTTCAAGATGTTCTAGGAATAAACTACAGCAATTAGAAGGGACTATTTAGTTTACAGCATAGTATTTAATTATCATTTTCTAATTATCATCTAAAGCTATGTGTGAGATAGAACCATTTTTTTTAAAGACTAATTCTATAAAGAATGTCCTTGGACTTTGGTTCTACTGAGTATTACAGTCAGTTTAGAAAAAGACAGCCTTCCACCTTAATAATACCAACGTGTCCTCTATCTCCACTCTTGTTCCACAGCACCTGTAAGGACTTATCCAGGAGGATATGCAGGAGTCTGGAGTCAGAAGAATAGATCTTTTTTCACCATCCCTGGTGAATCCCCCAGCATTTTTCCTTCCACAAATGTAACTTATCCTGGGAACTATTGCCACTCTCTCCTTTGTGGACACTTGCCAAAGTCTGACCACAGGCTGGAAAAGTCACAAGCACTTTCAGCTGATGGATCAATGGTGGAACGTGATAAGCTCTTTATAGGAAAAGGGCACAGCCTCCTGTCAATATCAGTGGGATTCTCTGCATTTGTACCTCTCTACCCAAAGTTCTTGGCCACAGCTTCTTTTTTATTCAAGTCCAAGTAAATATTAACTCTCCCCTTTATCCAGTCTACTGTCAACTCTAGAAGAAAACTGACAAGATAGAAGTATAAAATATTTATCCTTACATCAACAGGAAGAAAAGGACCAGACTTCTTGTTTTCCCCTTAATAGGAATTATCCAAGAGATCTTGGTACAGAAAGAATATTTCCTTAGCAGTATTTTCCACAACAAACACAGCTTCTTTTCTCCTCTTTTCAAAAAACCAATAAAGAAATTGGATTCAATCCAATCCCCTCAGTCAAGCCTCAATTGCTCCATCACGCTACCAGTTCCCACTAGTGACAATGATGGAGTGACACCTGTTACAAGATGATTTTCTGCTATTCTGACACATTCAATTCTACTTTAATTACCTTTTGGCTCTTTAATCAGCATAAGAATCTGTAGTGCAAGGACATTTCATGCCTAGGCAATTACACTAAAGGGAAACAAATATGTGCATGCTACCGTCCAAGTTTTAATTTCCCTTTTTAATAATTGTTTTTACTTATTACTTATAGTTGATTTATATTCATGTCTTACAATAGTTTCTCAAAGTGATATGTAACCTGACTGAGTTTAGATCATTTACTTCAGAAGTCGATTTGCACAAACACATATCACATTTTATTTAGCTAGACTGTTATAATTCATTTACAGGAACATAACTCATACTATCTTAGATAAAATAACCAATTATGCTAGTCCTGTCTACCCTTTCAGATCAAGTGTATCTATGCAAACATAAAAAGACATGTAATTCTTAAAATAGGATCATTTACCTGAACCTGTATCTCTCTTACATCCCTTGCTCTTACATTCTCACCAACATGGCTGCATATCTTTAGCACAAATTATTTCTGCCCTGTGTAACTTAGAATGATATACCAAAAAAAACCCCCTCATCCACTTAATTTGAGCAAAAAGCACAAAGGGTATGTCTGTGCTAGCTGATAAGCACAGATGAAAGCCAGTCTTGAGGCCACATCTCATTCTGGTTCAGAGAGTCCCCACTGAGCCCAGGCAGAAACTACTGTTGAGCTCCAGAGACCAGCAGTGCCTGAGGTTTATGTCCTCCAAAATCCACGTTCACATCTGCCATGTGGACTGGGCCAAGGGAGCTACATGCTTGTGTTCACTCTCCCTTGCTACAGCGGGAATAGCCCGGATCCAAGCCTCAGACAACACAATAGTCTAGAGTGAGGAAGAGTGCACATAAAAATCATTTTGGCCAACTCACTAATAAACTTACGGCTTCATCACAACTGTAGACATACCAGATGTAAGCAGCTTTAGACCTCATCTTATCCTAGGGAAAAACAGCTACAACAGCTCCTACATAATAGGTGTCCAGCTAGAGTAAGCCTGGGGGATCTCTGCTACAGGATCTGGAGGACAGACATGAAGGCATCTACGAAAGTAATGGAAACAAATGCACCATATTTGCATTTAAACAGGATCTCATCTTGCTCCTTCAATCCTCAGTAAGCTATCCTGAAACAACTTTATCTTTACTCACTTCACTCAGAGAGATCTTAAGAAAAGCAGGGGCAGCACACAGTCTGCGCGACTCATAGGTGGTGCACAGAATCGTCCCCAGCAAGCCTATCTTATCACATGCAGGAACAGCACACTGAAAGGCTTACCAACACAAACATATCCCCAATAACTAAAATCTTGGGTGTACACATCCATACCAATGCACTGAGCAATACCTCTGCTTGAGTCTGTGTACCCTCCACCTAAATCTGCAGCGTTTGGTCAGCTATGATCAAACTGCAGCCCCTGTGGCTCCACAGGTGACCAGAGCGTATCTCACACCAGAGATTCAACCCGACTAAAGCTGAAGCTGACGATGTCCACACGCAGTTCGTGTCTCTGGAGAGCACCATGGGATTAGGAGCTCAGGAAGCAAGTACATGTTGTGCTTACCTTTACACACAGGATGCTCAATAGCCCCCTGTAGTTCAAAGCCCTTGCTAAGGACACAGCTACCCCAGACCCTGAGCACAGCCACAAGCATCACACCACCGGCTCACAGTCAGTTAGGGAGTATTGGAAATGTTACAGAAGAAGAATACAGGCAGCACTGGGGATAATATAACATGTCCCAAACACCATCCTAGGACTCTCTTCTCTAGAAACAAATACCTATTTTGTTTTCACCCCATTCTGAGTAAAACAGGGTTATTTTATTTCATTAGCTTTGCAAAGTATGGGTTGACAGATGAACAAACACACACAAGTCCATATTGTCAATTAACTCCAGATACATCTTAATTCTGTTTCCTGCTCTAATCACTTTATCATATGTTCTTCCCCTGGCCAGGGATGATGCAATTATACCATAATTTAACAAAAGACCAAGCTGCAATGTACGTGCCAAAGGAGCAGCATCAAGGCTGAAAAAGCCATCCTAATGTTCATGTTGTTTGCTTGTGTCCTCCACCTTGCAATGTTCTTTTGTTACAGCAAACTCTCTTAAGCAGCACATTCTGCAGCAAAAAAGGAAAGGACTTCAGCATTTCTGAAAAGAAATAACAAATAAATAAAGGTAGCTACATAATCTAATGATGATAAAATGTTACAAGCCAAGGAACATCTCAAGAAGTGCAAAAAACCTGTTAGGGCAGCAGGTCAGATTGATGATGCACATATTAAACTTGCAAAACAGCAGAATAAAAAAGTGTTTTGCTTCTTTGAATATGGAAAGCAGTATAGAGAGTCCAGTCATTTAACAAGTAGTAGTAGTGTTCTCAAGTTTAACTTTCAGTATAAACAGCAATGTACATGGTAGCAGTCCCCTGAGAAGGGTGCTAATGCCAACATCTGGCCCCACGTGTAAATACAGGAAACTCATCTTTTTCAGGGAGTAGCTCCTTCAGTAAAAGTTAATGAAGCTGTTAAAAGGTAAGTGAGGGGAAAATCTGACCCAGATATTGCGTGTTGATGTTAGTTCTTTCAAAATAAAGTTGAGTAGTGAAAGCCTGCCATTTTACATGAAACAGTTAACACACAGCAGAGCCTGACTACTGCATTTTAAAGCAAATTTTCCTTCCATATTCTTGGAGTTACCCTGAAAAGGGTGCCTGCCATAAGTATGTATATAGCACATACATTTGCCTGTACCTATTTTTAGCAGAACCAAATCATGCTGAATGCCTTCAATATAGCATACGGTTTTCTAATTCCAGGCTAGAAAGCCCTCTTTCTGTGATGATTTCTAAATAATGATATCCCTGTGTTCCACATCATCTTAGAAAGTTCCTCATACATTTCAGTAGCCTTCCATATTTAATCTCACTGATTTATGCTCATGCCATGGTCTAATGACCCACATGTCTCTGATGGGTAAGCCGCTAACGCCAGTGACACATTAACCTATTAACCTCTCTTTAAAAATAACCATCATATTCGTGCAAATAGAATGAAAAGTCAGGCGGCAGCAGCAAAACAGTAGCATTGTGGTATCACACAGTAACACAGTGTATATCTAAACTGAGTAAAATGAAGAAAAGAGGAGAATTTTGAGAATGTGTAGCGGATTTATTATATTGCAAGACCATTTTGCCATAGTTTGCTGGTCTGTGAATTTGATAGCCTGCTTTAGCAGCATTATCCGTATTGTGAGATGTAATTGGGAGGAAGATCACTCTTCCATTCACTCATTTCTTGAAATCTGTTGTACAGTTTGGGGACCTTGCCCTGGAAGCTACCAAGAGTTCCTTCCAACATGTAAATTGCCTTCGAATCCCACCAAAGACAATGGGAGCAGGGAGATCTGCGCACAGGGCGAGAAACCTTCATCACCTTGGAGAAGGCACTTTGCACAGCTCTCGCTGGCGATTCATGCAGTGGAATAAACCCATCATTTTAAAAGGCAGGAGGAGGCATGCACAGCCATTTTTCAGAGAAAAAAGACTTCCCTTTTCTAAACAGTAGTTTGAAAAGACAAACAAATCTTTCTAAAAACCTGTAAACTTTATATTGTATGTATTTCTTTTACTTTAAAACTACCATATCCCTCAAGATCTAAGAAAACGTGCTGCTGTCATGCCTAACCAATCCATCCACATTGCAACCTTACAATGCTAGCATATAATTATGTACATTATGTATAAGTCATGCAAACAAAGCAGGAAAAAACCCTAAAAAAGCTTATTCTGAGCACATCACGGAGTATTTTGCTGCCTACACCTCATCCAGAGTGAAATCTACACAACAGCCGGCAGAAGGGCGGGCGGAGAGGCTACCCCGGGTCTGGGCTGCTCACAGCAAGAGTGAGCACCAAGAAACAGCCCGTGTGAGCCGTGAGGGGCTGCGCTCCCGGCTGTCGCCCGGCTCGCACCCTTTGCTCGCCCAGGCACGGGGCAGCGGGGGGAGCACAGCGGCGGCGGAGGGGGCGGGATGCGGGCAGCCCCCGGGGCGGCCGGGGCGCACCTGCCGGCACCGCGCCGGGGGCAGCGGGGAACAACAAAAGCCGGGAGGCGGCGGCAGAGCCCTTCCCTTCGGCGAGGAGACCTTGCAGAGGGGCATCTCCCCGCCGGCCGGGGAGCTGGCTCGCCGCGCCCGGGGCCGGGGTGGGCGCCGCTCCTTTGTTTTCCGCCGCCCGCAGCAGCGCCG
>VZTJ01004275.1:1150818-1221449 GCA_013397795.1 Orthonyx spaldingii
GGGATCCCGGGGCGGGCCCGGCCGGTAGCGGGTACGGGCGACAGGCGGCGGGGATAGCACCGATGGGTGAATGGAGCAGAGAGGGTCCCCAGGGGCGTCGAGGAAGGAGGTGCGCTGGCACAGCGTTTGTCACTCTCCGGGATGAGTTTTTTGTTATTCACTAATAAGCCGGTGTGCGTGGGGTTGGGAAAGAAAGGAAAGAGACCCTCTCTGCTATTGATTAATTGTAAGGGTTGCGTTTAATTTTTACTGAACGGAAGCCCAGCACATATAGCGGGACTATTTGTACCAGCCCAAGTAAATGAATATGTTTACGGTGAAGGCAGTGAGTTTTGTAACAGAGTGCTTTTACTATCTACCGGTTTTCCAGTCCCTTACATGGACACACTTCAGAAGTCAGAAGCAGTGCACAGGTAGAAGGTACCAGGCACGTATCTTGAGTGCAGATGCTCAGCATGTATCTGTGTGGCTGAAAGCTTTGTGTAAATTGACAGCACAGTGACTATTTTTACATAGTGAAAACACAAGACAATGCTTTATATGCAACGAGATTTTTTCCTGTCTCAGTTGTCACATTTCATGCAAGTTTTTTAATCCACTGTACAAACGATTTGTTTTTCAGGAACAAAAACCACCTCTTTCCTTGATCTCTCTGCCGCTACACACCGCTAATGGGCTGTAAGGTGTACAGCTTGTGAGATCTGGCTTGCGCTAAGGTGCAGCTCTTGTGTGAGGAGACCTTTGAGTATCTTGTTAACCAGAGCAGTCAAGAGCAAGGCCATAAATCCGGGAGTAAGCTTTGGGGAGGCACAGTGGTCAGAAAGTCAGATTGTTGTCTGTTTAATACAGCAATGAAGACTAAGTCCTGTATTACTATGACTGAGAGAGCAATTTCCTTTTGGCATAGGGGGTTCAGCACTGGTTGCTTCTGCCAAGTAAATGTTGTTCTGTAGTTACTTGGTGATGCTAGATGTGAGAAGAGCTCTGCTCCTCGGTGAGGTGGGGCACATTAACTCACATGGAACTGGTTCTGATGAAACTGGGCTGCTGAGGTACACTGGCCAAGAGTTCAAAGCTCTCTAGGTCTGCATGCTGCTGTCTGGTCTGCTAAGCAGATAAACCTTTGGGATCTTTGGGTCATGGGACTGGCACAGATGTTTTGAAGGCAGTATTTTGCTGTTGTAGGAGCAAATGCTCTGTGTAACTCCTTCCATAAACACATCTAGATCCCTCTTACACTAAATATCCTGTTTTCCTGTACCTTTTGCTGAAGGGCTGGACCAGAACAGCCCTCATCTCGAACACATTCAAGACCAGTTCATACCCACTTGTCCTTGTGCCAGGCAGTGTTTCAGTCATTTCTCTTTCCCTTGCATTTAAATCTGTAATACATTTATAGGCAGTAGTCACAGCCACTCTTTGCTGGTCTAACCTACCAGTATATTTTATTAGTCTCCTCCTGTAAGACAGAGCCTCTGTAACTCAGATTTTACTGCACTAGATAAAAGTTGGATTCAGCTTTCGCATAGCTGCAGTTTGTAACAGCTTTTTACAAACTATTGCCAGTCTCTGCAATGCCAGTCTCTCCTGATTTCTTCCAAAATTACTTTTTCTAATACAGCCAATTTGTTTCTTGTATGACCAAATCTCACTGATGGTTCAGGTCATGCTGTGAGTGACAAGGCTACTCCTTGTATTTGTCATTTACAGTCCATAATAATAATAATAATAATAATAATAATAATAATAATAATGCTTTTTATAAATGTCTAAGTGCATGACTGTATCTTTTCCATTATTGCATTTCATCCCATTTCTTTTATTCCAGTCCTCAAGTTTATTTAGTCATCTTTTCAGTATATTCTGAACCTCCTTTCTATTTGCCTTGCACAGTTCTTTGTGTCCACTTCCATATCCACAACAATCAAAAAATATGCAAATACAAACTATTGTCTCAGAATACATTTTGACAGTAACAGTACTCCCAGTTCAAACGTTCCTCTTCCAGGGCAATGGGTAGTTGGCCGTAGGGAATTCCCAACTGAATTTACAGCTTTGTTTCAGTTCCCCATATCTTTCAGCTTAGCTAGACAAACTATATCCTGGACTCATAGAATGGTTTGGGATAGAAGGGACCTTAACTACCATCTAGTTCTAACCCTCCTGCCATGGGCAGGGACATCTTCCACAAGACCTGGTGGCTCAAAGCCCCATCCAGCCTGGCCTTGAACACTTCCAGAGATGGGGATCCACAAACTCTTTCAGTTTAAAGTCACTGCCCGTTGTCCTATCCATATAAACCATTGTAATAATACCCTCTCCAGCTTTCTTGTAGGCCCCCTTCCAGGTACTGGAAGTCTGCTATAACGTCTTCCTGGAGCCTTCTCTTCTCTAGGCTGAATGACCCCAACTCTCCCAGCCTGTCATCGTAGAAGAGGTGCTGCAACCCTCTGATCACCTCTTGTGTTTCTTTTCTGTACTTGCTCCAACAATTCCACATCCTCCTTATCTTGGAGGCCCCAAGGTTGGCCACAGTATTCCAGGCGGGATCTCACAGGAGTAGAGTAGAGAGGGAGCATCACCTCCCTCTATCTGCTGGCCACGCTGGTTTTGATGCAGCCCAGGACATGTTTGGTTTTCTGGGCTGCAAGCACACATCGCCAGCTCATGTTGAGCTTCTCATCAACCAACGCCCCCAAATCATTCTCCTCAGGGCTGCTCTCAATCCATTCTCTGCCTGTATTTGTGCTTGGGATTGCCCTGATCTAGGTGGAGGATCTTGTGCTTTGCCTCACTGAGCTTCATGAGGTTCACACAGGTCCACCTCTGAAGCCTGTCAAGTTCCCTCTGGATGGCATCCCTTCCGTCCAGCGTGTCAACTGCACCACACAGCCTGGTGACATTGGCAGACTTGCTGAGGTTGCTCTCAATCCCATTGTCCTTGTTGCCAACAAAGCTGTTAAGCGCCAGTGCCAGTACCAAGGCCTGAAGGCATCACCTGTCACTGGACTCCACTAGGACATTGAGCCATTGCCTGCAACTCTTTGTGACAACCCTGCCAATTTCTTATCCTCTGAGTGGTCCATCCATCAAATCCATGTCTCTCCAATGTGGTGACAAGGATGTTGTGCAGCACAGTGTCAAATGCTTTGCACAAGTCCAGGTAGATGATGTCAGTTGCTATTCCCTTATCCACCACTGCTGTAACCCCACTGTGGAAGGACACCAAATTTGTCAGGCATGATTTGCACTTAGTGTGAATGCATTTAACAAGTCCAGATAGATTGTAAGTAAATCTTACGGGGTTTGGTTTTGGCTTTTTGATGTTGTTATTTTTTGACTCCTGGGATGAATGACATGCCATTTCTTATCTAGAAAAGCCACATCTGAGCAGTGCTATCTGTCTGGAAGCATCTCTAGCTAGTTTAAAGTGAGTGATACAGTCATGCTTGATTGGCAAATTCACACTATGCCAGCTGGGTATTCATTTCTATTCTGTTCTCTGATACATGTATTAAAAAAAAAAATCCTAAACACTTTCCTGCCAGCTTTAAAAGCAAAAGAATTCAGAAAGAATTTGAGCAAGCTGCTTCTGTGGTGCAAATTGTTGCAGACAGAGGGAATGCCACACCAACAAAATGACAGATCTTGTATGTCTTTGGGATCACATTTGGTAACTTCCATCTTTGGCAAGTAAATGTAACTTTATTGCAATTACCCAACAATTTCACTTTTGCTCACCTCCAACTGCTCTTCTGTGAAAGCAGGAAGCTATACAGATTGTTGAAAATTGTCATCCTTGGTGAGCTCTTGAACACCACCAGCAGTTTTTAAGTCCCCTGCTGATGCACACACAATTTCTGCCCCTGTCCCCCCTTATTTTTCTCCAGTGGTTGTAGAAATGAACAACCAAAGGGAGGTAGGGAATGTGAAAGAACAGAGAGAAGCTGCCAGACCAGTGAGAGTGATTTCATTTGCCAGAGATCTGGATACAATACAGATACACTTAATTGTGAAAGCACTGGTGTATTTCGTCTTGGAGGGCAGAGATCTATAATTTAGCGAAACCACCAAAGCATTGTTTGGAGCCCCCTGTGGCCTTATGCATCAGACAGTAGAATCCTGCTCTTGCCAGGTATTTTGCCAGAGAATTGTACTTATTAGTCTCAACTTTCCTTCTTACCCAAAAAAACCCCTTCCCAACTCCTCTAGTTGTAAAGAAAACATAAAAAATATTAAGAGTATAAACTGGAACAGTGTTCACAGAATCAAAGAAACACAAAAATGTTGAGGCTGGAAGAGACTTCTAAAGGTCATTTGGTCCAACTCACCATGAGCAGGGCCACCCTCAGCCCATTGCTCAGAACTGTGTCCAAATGTCTTTTAATATCTCCAAGGATGGACACTCCAAAACCTCCCTGGGCAACTCGTGCCAGTGCTTGGTCACCCTTACAGTGAAAATGTGTTTCCTGATGTTCAGAGAGAAACTTCTGTGTTTCACTTTGTGCTCATTGCCTCTGGTTCTAAATCAAAGATGTCTAACCAAATCTAGAATCAGACTCAGCAAAAGACTCAGGAGTTCTCTCGTACAAACTATTTCACTTTTGCTTCTTGATCAAAAATACTTTATCCAATAGTTGAACTTATTTATCTGTCTCCATTTGTGGGGTTTGTGCCCAAAATCTCAAATGACACCTACCTAAATCTGCCACCTTCGGTATTTGCAACTTGGATAGTACAAATAAGGATCTTTAGTGTATAGTCCCACTATATTCTGCTAAAATAAAATGAGTGCAAAACCAGGAAGGAACCAGGTGGCACTGGCTATGTCATTTAGCTTCATACATAGTTCATTAGCTGTTAAACTTTGTATTTAATTAACATTCCTTTTCAGCAGCACAGAATTTCTTCTGTGTTGTTCCTGAGTTCTTCAACAATCAGATGCATGGCCCAGGATTTACAATGACGTCAGATTTGGGAGTCTGTCCAGCAGACCCTGCACAGGTTGTTCTTGCAAACATAACTGTGGAGAGGTTTTCTAGCCTGGAAGGCTCTCAGCTGAACAGAAGGAATGTTTAGCATAGCACTCTCTTGCTCCTTTCCATCCAGGACTCAATATGTGTCACTTGCCCTCTGCCAAAGTTTCACATGTCTAACTTTTGGTCCAGAAGCTTAATCAAGTGATTCAGGTGTATCTAACCCCACTCAAAGCTAGAGGGGAAAAGACAGTTTAGGCCAAACTGAATTTGCTGCCACAATAACGAAGACATAGTGAGGACAAGAGCTCAGTAAAGCTGGGCTTGATCCTGCTGCTCCTAAGAGGTGGGAAAGACAAGGCTGGCTACTACTTGTGCCCTCTCCCTGCCAGTGTAACTTCATCAAGGCTCTGGGGCAAGCAACACAGGCAGTGAGGGAGTGGCCATTTTGCTGTATCCCCAGCACCTTGCTGCCCTCTTCAACTGTGTCCTTTTCCAGTACATAAAGCTGCCTCAATGCCTCACCAGTTTTTGAGGTAGCAACATGCTCAGGGTAGTTGTTTTTGGGAAGCTGAGAACCCTTTCTTTTGTGCTATGCCACCCTGTTTTGCATTTTCTACCTGTAGTTCTTCTCTATTCCCCTCCTTTTATTTTAATCTTTAATGTTTAGGTGTTTCCCTAGACTTTATGCTTTTCCCTTTTCCATTCACCATGGTGCCAGATCTACTCCTCTTGCAGCTGTGTTGCCTCCTCTATCCCAGAGTATCTTTATTCAGTCAAAAGGCATGACTAAAAGCCCATTTGGGTCAATAAGATGATTTTTAAGAACGAAGCTGAAGATATATTTCTTCTCATTGAATTTCCTGTCACAATGTCCCCATGAGTCAAGAAATATTACTGAGTCCACTTTGCTGCTGGGAAAACCAGGACACTGAGAGCTTTCTTTTTCTAGCAACAACCACGGGACATGAAGGTTTCTGTAGCCATTGCAAAACAAAATCCTTACTTTTCAAAACCCAGTTTCAAACACACGCTTCTCCAGCACATTTTGGTTCCTCCCAACACTAACACCTTCTGTTGACTTTTATTCAGAGTGGTGGCAGGAACAGTAGGGGAAGCTTCAAAACATTCTCAGGGTTGGCACAAATTTGTTTGCCCATATCACTTGTTCTCATTCATCCATTCCAAACAATTTTTCTTCTTTCTTGGCCTATATAATAAAATACGAGCTATCACTTAGCACCTTCACATCTTTTAATCTTTCCTAATTAATCAATTCTTTAGTACATTAATCAGTTTGTTACCCTTTTCTCAGTTTCTTCTAATCTGTTGACATCTTTCTCTTCTTCAAATACTTCCAGACTAACTGCTGATCAGTAAGAGTGATTTCCAGATGCTGATAAATGTTTTTGTCATGAATTGATCAGACTTTTTTGGTTCTTCGTTAGTGAATTTTATTTAAACTGCAGCTAATTCCCAGCACAGTAACCTGTATGTGCCTGGGTATACCAGAAAGGTCACACCTTATTCAGTTCTGCAGGTTTTCCGCTGTGTTCATAAAATCATGACAATTTTTCAATCTTGCTTTTAGCTTTTGGCATCCTCGAAGGCAAAAATATATTTCATTTAACTTGATCTCCATTACCCCAACAGCTCTCTATATTCTGCATCAGATGGGTATTCAGTTTGCTTTAAGTTTAATCTTCAGTTAATGAGTACTAGGGCTCTTGCCAATTATGCCCTTTGCTTTGAGAATACCCTTCACATTGTTATCTGCAATTCTTAATCAAAATGCAAAAGCAGATTAAAGAATGACATGTTTTATGCCGTGTTTAATTGTCCCCAATGTCTGGTTTTAGTACTACATTATATGGTAAAATATTCTCAAACATTTTTGTCAAGGGCTTCTGTAATGTCAGTTTTATTTTGTTTTAATTTTTGCTACAGAAACACACAAGTGGATGCAGCATACAGTTTGTCAGCCCGCTGAAGTCATATAGAAAGGGACTATTACTTCCCTGTGCTGTGACAGTGTGTAATTCAGAATTACATAAGCTTGTCTTTGTTGTTATATTTCATTGCATTTCTCAGTCTAATTTTCTCCAGCCTTCTGCTGTTCTCATACTCTGATTTTGCATACCTTTTCAAAGTTTATTAACCATTTTCATCATTCTGTACACTGATTTCCATCATTGTACAGTTAGCCTTCTCAAGCATAGCAATATGCATTGTTATGAACAGCTATATTTCTCATGCTTGTATCATTACCAAACATTCCAAACTTAATTTTCTTAGTTATTTTAATGTTTACACAACACAGACAGATTACATTGTTCTTGATCCACATTAGA
Organism: Orthonyx spaldingii; assembly: GCA_013397795.1. Taxonomy (NCBI): domain Eukaryota; kingdom Metazoa; phylum Chordata; class Aves; order Passeriformes; family Orthonychidae; genus Orthonyx; species Orthonyx spaldingii. Next base: position 1,158,146 of record VZTJ01004275.1, read on the forward strand.
TATAATACTTATAAGCACAAAAGCAATTACATTATCATTATGTTAATATGTAACAATATACTTAGAAAAACAGAACTGTCAAGAAGGAGAAAGAGGAACTATATATTTTTTAACATAAACAGTGATTGTGGCATATAAAAGAAGAATTAGACAAGGTGCCAACTCTAACCTAATGCACATTAAGGTTAGTGAGATGCTATGGTCTAGAATAATGACATACTTAAATTATGATATATTCTTATCATGTTTCTCCACAACAATTCAGAAAGAACTTCTGAAACTCATGGAAGCTCAGTATGTGTCCATTAACATAGTAATATGCTTTTTCCAGTGGAGCACATTTCTAAGTATTTGCAAGCCGTGACTTTTAAATGGGAGGTTTATTGGATTTCCAGAACCTTGTGAAATCTCCCTTGGTGGATAATAAAGCCAAATGAATACGTTTGCAGAGGAACTTGTCTAATATGATTACATTGGTGCACAGAAATATGAGACTATTAGGGATTTAGATTGTCCAGAGCATCTTCTGTCTGTCTGATGGAAGTTTTCAAGGTAAAAACAAGACCTGTTGTGTGAGCTGACACTCCATGTGACAAGTGACAGCTGATGTACCTTGAATAGAGTGTACCTGGAAATATGGTACTTTCGGTTTGTGCATAATAAAGGTTTTGTAGTGAATTAGGATGATTTCACAATGGCTTGCCTTTTTTTTTTTTAAAGGTAGCTGTACAAAGCATTTCCATCACTTATACAAATGCAACAAAGGTCTGAATCCAGCTTCAATCTTTTTGACAGAGTGATTTAATAAGTAGTCCTTTCATATGAATAGTGAAATTTCTACTTGGAAAGATAGGAGATGAATAGAAATGTTTGCAGATAGAGCAGATCTCTTGACTCACTCTAATTACATTATTTGTTTGCAGACATCAGTGTCTCCTGCCTCAGCTTCCACTCAAGAAATTTTGTGTCTCTTTCCCTAGATGGATATATTGCAATGAAAATTAATTTGTTTGAAGACCATCTGCTTCTGACAGTTAAAAGTACTTGTTTAAAGACTGAGCTGCTGCTGTGGGAAACTCCCACCACAACTTTGCTGGGTTGCAGTGGCCAGGAACTGTTCTCCAGACTTCCCAGGCCATCAGCAGGCTGGAGGACTTTCCCTCTTTGGGCTGCTCTGCCTCCTGACATGGACACAGATGACTCTGTTGTAGGCATGAAACCTCATTGCCAAGTTACCTAAATACCTGGAGTCCCTGTTGTCTCCTAACATATCCCAGTTTTTCAGATGGAGTGTGGAGGGGCGCTACCTCTTCCTTTTCAGAGGCACATGGTTGGTGTAAACATATGCAACATCCAACATTTCCATATGCTCTTGGAACAACATTGCTCTCAATTTAATGGTTGGGGTTGTTTTGCAGAAAATATGGACAGCTTTAGGGTGCAGATTCAGTAGGCATTGCAGTACAGTTTTCAAATGTGAAATTTTGCTTGTATCACAGGATGCTTCTAAGCTTGTAAGGTTCGAGTAAGTCCTTCTCCCCGCCCGAGGATATGTGTTTTGTGTCGGGAAGTGGCACTAATTGCTTGTAAGTAGGGAGCAAGCTAAATTGTCTGAAATATATCAATCAATATGAAATCACCAGCTAAAACTATTAAGAGAGATGCACTCCATCTTACACAGAGAGAAATTATATGACTATCGTGCAGCCCCAAGAGATGCCATGAAATGTTATTTATATTTGATTATTTCCTCCCTCCACAAAAGACATGATGTTGTGGATACTGATGTGAGTCATAGTTAACTTTCAGAATATCATTATTCCCTTTGTTCTTCATCAAGTCACGCATGCTATGCTGGTGCTTGAGATGATGAAAGGAGTTTTAGTACACAAAACCCTGAACTTGCTGCACTTTTTCCTTTTACAAAGAGAGAAATGGAATTGCATCAGAGCCACAAAAAAGTGCAGATTGCTCTAAAAAGACATATTTTACCAAAGCACTTTCTATGCCTACTATCATGGTCTGTAGTGGACTTATTGTTGACACAGCTCTGGATATTTATATTCCTTCAGGAATAGCACAACATGATTCTGAATGTCGTGTGGAGCTTGACAATAGGATTGCTACCAAAGGAAAGAGAACTCGTTCTGAACCATGTTCTGAATTTCAATCTGCACACAATGAACTTTCACATGAAGGCTGATGGGAAGTGAAAAATAAGATGCTTTTGATAGTTGAGTTGAATTTTATGGAGCATTTTTTAATTCTTGTATTGTTTAGTAACAAACAAGATAACTCATTTCTAAGAGAATGGTTAAGTGAATTTGTAGTAATGATGGTAGCATCTAATCTGCTTTTAAGGCTCCATTCTTGGAATAAGAAATGTTTCTGTTTATTCAGCATAATGTTTTAAATTGAGCAAGAGGACATATATCATGTTTCTCGATTCCATTTTTCTCTCTGTCACGTGAGGTGTTTGAAATGTGCAACATCTATATTACTTATGTACATTATTTTGAAATACATTTTAGCATGCAGGAAAGTATGTTTTCCAGATGGATGTATCAGGTGTATTTGTGCCAGTGCCCCCAGAGATGCACCTGGCATGCACGGCTGGGGATAAGGGCTCTTGCTTGAAATAGCTTCCCATACATGCCATCTTTTCACATCATACCTACTTCTAGTGAGAACCTATCCCTGGGAACAAATGGTGGAAGGGCTGTTAAAGTCTCCTTATGCTGTACAATATCACAGTTTCTCTGGCATAGCTGCTGCTGGAAGAGCACAGAGCCAAATCCGGTCAGTGTAACTTAGGATAAAATGTTTAAACTCTTCTCACACTAAGAAACAAGGCGCTTTGAATTTGCCCTCCAGACTGCATATGCACTTTTCACAGCCCCAACATACAGGAGTCTCCCACACTATCAGAATGGGTTTTTTTTTATCCAGGTCTTCTCTTCCTCTTCCAGGACAAGACCCATAATTTGAGGTTGTGCTGCTCACCCACTCACAATTGTGAAAAGGACAAGCTTGCTACCAAGAAAACCAAAAAGGACAAATCAATGTGCATGTCTCAGAGGTGGATTTGGTGTCCTTCTCCTTTCACTATGCACCACTAGGCAGGATCAAAATCCAACTTCTGTTTGCCTTCTGGGAACCTGCAGTACCCGGAGCTTCCTCCGGATGTGAAGACACATGCTTCACTGCCTTCCTGAAAACCCTCTCTGCAAGGCAGATAGTGGGCCAGGAAGGAAAAGGAAAACCTCATCTGTCATGTGGTTTTTGGAGTTGGGAAGAGTCTGAAAGCTCCTCAACAGGCAGGTCAGCAGACCTCCCCATTCATCTGAGACCCTGGCCACTGCACAGCTGGCACGGCCAGAAGCCCTGCAGCTGATGCTTACCAGAGCCACAGGTTCAGACAACCCAATTTGTCACAGCTCTGGTTTATTTTAGTGTACAATTGAAATGAAAGACGCTGAACTGTGAGGAACATTGTAGTCATAGTGATGATGAACAGCACAAGTGCACTTGAGCATATATTTTATTAGAAAACTATTGCTGTACATGTTCATTATTTGCCGACTGACTCCTGTAGGCAATAAACTCTTCTAAAATATCACTGTCCTGGTGGTGGGTTTTTTCCTACATTATTGTAAGATTAAAAGGTTTCAATTTGAAAAATCTTCCCCCAACCAACATTTATGTGAACTTGGCTTTGTGTTTTTAAAAAAGATGATACAACTATCCCTTTGAAAAAAACATCTGTTTCCCTTAGGCATTTAGATGCTGAGTTGAAAAGCAGCTTACAAATACCTATGATACATAACTAACAATCCCATATAATTCTATCATATGTTCTTAGACATCTAAGAAGAAAACAATACAGCTGATTTGCTTCCATTTTCTATAGGCTATTGTGAGAGAAAGAAAAAAAGGCTCCTGTTAATTTATGCTATCTGGGAGGAATGATGTGTGGAGATGCCTTCCCAAGAAAGGATTAGAAGTGAGATAAGTTCTTAATAAGATAATTTTTATTTTTGGTTCAGAAAGTTCTTTTTTTTGTGGCTAGACAAATGAACATACATTTCTGATATTAAAAGGCATTTTTCCACTAGGAGAGAGAAATAAAGTAATCCAGCACTACAACAGCTTGATGTTGCTATTTCAAATGTCTTATTATCAATTTGAGCTATCTGACTAATGAGATACAGCAAGAGCTGTGTTAAAAAATAGGTAATCTTTTTAATATTATAAAAATGCAATTAGAAAAGGAAATATAATATGCAATTAGGAGAAATTGAACATGAAGATATAAAAATAGGTTCTTCTCATGTAGGCTCAAAGACTTATTTATAAATTTGTTGACTCATAAGATAAAAAAGGCCAGTCTCATCTAGGAAAAAAAATGCTGCATTTGGAGATACTGCGTTGCCCTTATCAATGTCCTGGCTAGATCCAGGCTGGGATCTACTAACTACCGTTTGCTCATCCAGCTACTGTACATGTTTTGTGTATTCATACACAAACTACTTCAGAAAAGCTGAACTTGGAAGAGTAGGTACAAGGAAACTGAGGAATGACATCTGGAAGTTTAGGTAAGTTCTCATACTAAGGTATGTCTGCCAATTTTTTACTAATGTCTCCAAATGCCCTGACGTGTAGAGGAGCCTCATGCATGAGAGAGCCCAGCATCCAGCAGTTACCACTTTCAGGCTCTCTGGAAAACCTATCTGCCTATTTTGAGGTCTAAATGTCGACAGCTTGCCAAACTCTTCTTAAAAATCCAGTGCTTAGAGTGTGCTTCACTTAAAATAAAAGCTGTGACAACGACCATTCTAATTCACAGAGACATGCAACTTCTGTTGCAGCATTTTTCCACCACCCTTCAATTGCTCCTAACTTTGGTATACTAATTTATTCTGGGTAGTAATGTTCCAATTATGGCTTCAGCACAGCAACAATTTCTTTTGAAGTGAAAAGCCAAGCTCTGTTGTGTTATTTTAAACTATGCACGGTAAGGCACGAAGCAGTGAGCCCTTTATTTAAAACAACCAGCATTTTTTTTCCAATATAAAATGGCTTGTAGTAGTATTTAAGGAACTATGGTTTCTCCATGATTTATTGTTTAGTGCCAGGATTGGCCAAAAAAACAGGGTTCCTTTTTTTGGCTTTATAAAAACCAGTAAAGGGCAAGTTATCAATTTCCAGGATCTTGCCCCTTCCACATATAATTTGTTTAATTATGTCTTAAAATGCTTAAAATGCTAGAAAACACTCTAATGTTGTTCCAGCATTTCAAGACAGCATTGTGCATGAGGAGGGAGAGATGCCGATTAACCAGCACCCTTTTGCCCCTTCAGATCACCCGAATATTCCCTGGTTGATAGGAGGTGTGCCCCAAATTCACTGTGCACAGTGTAGCTGCTCACTTCACAGAGCCCACAATTTCTCAAAGTCACATCTGAAGCTGCAGAGATAAAAACTTGGCAATAAATTGCCAAGGTCAAGCAAGGTCACCACAAAGCCTGTGTTCACATTAGCAGGCATTGCAGCCAGCAAGAGAAGATCTGCAAAGCAGCTGGTTCTGAGGACCTTTCATCCTTGTAATATGCATTTGAGGATGCCTTCCTTCAGCCAGGTTAAAGCTGGTCCCAGGAGCACCACACCTATTGGGATCTGGACTGCACCTTCCAGTTTAGTTTTATGCAAAAGGAATCAAATCTGTGTGTTCAGGGACCCCTCCACAATGGAATCAAAGCAGGACCATTAAGGAAGCCTGGGAGATGCACTCTGGGACTGTGCTACTGATCCAAACTCAAAAAACAAGGTAGATACGCCCAAAAGAGAGTAAATGTCTGTATTTTCTGTGTCTGGAAAGTGTCATTTCTCTACAGGGAGGTTTGCTGTCTCCTGCTCCACAGAGAGCTGTGCTTCCAGGAGGAAGAGGATGAAAATACAATGCTGGGTGAAGAGCTGTGGGTCTGTGGTTCCCAAGCTGCATTGAAATGCTGGGGAGATGTGAAGAAGTAAAGAGAGGAGAAGGCTAACCTACTGCTGTTTACTATCAAACATAATAGCTTAAATTGTACCACTATGACCACTTACTCTACTGATTTAATATTTATTAACAACACAGTGTCTGAACCCACAGAACGCAAATGGCACAACTTGTGAGCTTTGCTCTCTATTTCGAAGGCAATGGTAGAAAAGGCCCAGTGTACTGCTATGCATTTACAGAACACTGTTACTGATCACCTTACAATGTAGAATTGCACAGCAGAGTTGTATCAATTTATGTTTAAAGAGTTCTGATCGTGTTTCCATTGAAGCCAAAGCCCAGCTGATGGGAAGCACAAATATGAGGCAGCTGCATCTGTGGCTAAACCCTCCTTTGGTTTTGAACTCAATATTCCAACACCCCTCAGCCCAAGCTCTGTTTCCAAGAAGGTCATACAGATCTAACCCTGGCAGAAATGAGCACTGTCTAGAGAACTATCATTAATCAGTCACCATGAAAAGTGTATCTGAAGTGGAAGGTCCCTATTCCTAGAAGCAAAAGGTTTCACAGCCCAGTGCAACACCTTGCTAATGACCCTGGCTGATTTTGTGAGATGCTAATTATGAAAATGCTTATGTGATGTTCTCATAATAAGTCAGATTGCAAAAAATAAGTAGATACATTCTTGAAAGATCTGCTCGTACAGGGGCTAAATGACAGGAAACCAGACACACACCCCCTACATAAACTTTTATTTTTCCATTTGTCTGTATAGTGCCATCCTGGATCCCTGGTTCCTTTCTTTCACTTTCTCTCTCTGCCCTTGAACTTTTTCAGTTGTAGGGCTCAAACACTGCTGTCTATTTATTATTTATCTTACCATGGTGCTTTGAGAGAGAAGCACAGCTTTTCATTCAAGCCCTTGAAAAAAAGCACAAAAACATTTCAAGCAGAAATCAATCACTTGCATTCACCACTTTTGGGATGTTTTGGCCTTTCATGGTTTTAGCAGAGCAGTTGTCAATGTAGTTTAGCAACTCTCCCTTCATGCTGGCAGTATCTTGTGTGAGCGAGTTTTAAGCTGTGCTTAATTTTTCAGGTAGTACATTACCACACAAACAAAAGGATCTGATCTTTGTTTTGGCAAAATACCTATGGGATGATTATAAAATCCTACAGATGCACAGGACAATCCACTTTTTTCCCCCCACTCTTTTTTCAGTCGTAGGCCAGGCCATGACACAAACATCAACTCTGGTAGCAGCCTCTAAAAAAGCTTTTGAATTTGACTTTTCAGACCATATTTGAACTTTTAAAGGCTCTTATATAGGGGCTACATAAGTTATTTAATACCTATGTTAAGGTAACTTACTTATCTTAAATTTATCAACTTCAGGTAATTTTGAGTTTTACTTATGGATTGTAAGCTACTTGGGCTATAACATGCAAGTTAAAAAAGCAGTAAGACCAGAGAATTGGAAAGAAATTGAAAACGTGTGCAGGGTACATGTGCCCGGGGGTTGGCAGGGGGGATTTCAGGGACCTCTGTGATGAGTGGCCGGGGCTGCTCCGTGCTGGACACAGCCCTTTCCAGCCGGCTCCAATGACCCCACTGCATGGCATGGCTGGGCCCTGTAGCCAAGGTGGTACTGCCTTGAGGAAAACCTGTTTAAAAAAGGGTAAAATGCTGCCTGGCAGTGAGAGGTGAGGTAAAATGTGAGAGAAATAACCCTGAGGGGAGAGCTGAAGGAGTAGGAGGAGGTACCAAGTGCCTGAGGAGACTCCCCTGTAGTCCCTGGAGAAGATCGCAGTGGAGCAGGTGTTTCCATGCAGTCCATGGAGAAGACTGTGCCGAAGCAGATATCCGCCCTGCAGTGCCTGGAGGATGCCATGCCACAGCACATGGATGCTTCCTGAAGGAACTGCGATCCATGGAGAGCCCACACAGGAGCAGGTGTATCTTAAAGGACTGCAGTCCATGGGAAGGACCTCACTCTGGAGCAGGGAGACAGTGTGAGGAGGAAGGAGTGGCAGAGAGGAACACTTATGGACTGACTTTAGCCCTCATTCCCCATCCTCCTGTGCTACTTGAAGTTCAGGGCAAGGAAGGGAATTCAGAGATGAAGGAGCAAAGTTGGCCCTGGAAAGAAGTGGGGGAGCATTGTAGCATTTTTCTTTGTTTCTCAGCATCCAAATCTATTTTATTTGGTGATAAATTAAATTACTCTCCCTCGAGTTGCCTGCTTTGCTTGTGATAACTGGTAAATGATCTCCCTGTCCTTGTCATGACACATGAGTTATTTCAATCTAATTTTTTTCCCATCCTGTTGAGTAGGGGGACTGAAAGATCTGCTGACTGTGTGACTGACAGCCTGCCAAGGTCAACTCACCACAACCAGAAGGCATCCCTGTCTGGCTAGAAGGGAGCAATCAGAAAATTTTAGGAAGCTGAGACCTAAATCATATGCTGTCATGAAACCTAATGCCTTCTGAGTTCATGGGTGCTTGATGTTGCCTTGAGACTCTGACTAGAAATACAGGCATGCTCTATAATCCAACCTCTGCTATCTGCAGAGCATGTTATGTATTTTAAGGTGAAATAAAGAATATTTTAAGTTTACCGACAGAGGCTCAGTTGAAAGATTTAGTGCTTCTTATAATATGCACTGTGAAAAATCTTAGGAAACGTAAGGGAAAAAACTTGCAAAAGCCTTTGATAGGATCAGTCAATTTCCAGCTGAACTGAACTTGAGGTAGGCTATTTCCATTCTTCTATGACAAAAAGGCTCAGTGGTGGCTGACAAGCTTTGTGACTTTGTGAAAAATTCAAGAGCAATTCCTCTGCCGGGACTCTGTGGACATGACGGCAGCTGGACAGAGCTGGAACAGAGGTTGCTCAGTAAATCCTCAGCAGCATGAGGAAGGGAGCCAGCAAGCACCAGACCCCTCGAGGATCCAGCTGCCCAGCAAGCCCACCACGGTTCCTCAGCAAATCCTCTGGTTGCCTACTGTTTGTGACTACACCTGGAATTTCTGCATCTCACCATCCCCAAGTAAGCAGTACATATCCTGTAATTGCTGCCCTTATTCCAAGGCCTCATAAGGTTCAGACTCAGATTTTAATTACCACACACAGAAAATGTGTTTGCATTTGTTTGCTTATTTGATACTTGACAGTGTTTCATCTGTGCTGGAAACCTAACTTTTATATCAGTTGGATAGTTCTGAATTCTCAGTGCTGAGTCAGAAATATTCATATATATGAGCCATCATCAATTTTATCATTTTAGATCAAAAGAGAGCAAACCCATCTGGATTTTGTGGCTTCTGTGACGTACAAAATTATAATAAATCTGGAGTCAATTTGTGCACATACTGTAAGAAAGTTGCAGAGGTTTCTTAAGGTTCTAGGTCACATGAGATACAACTTTCTTTAGCTGTTTCCATCTTCATATTTTAGAAACTTGTATTTGTGACTAATTCTACTTAAATTTACTCTACCCCAGCCAAAACTAGCACAGCCTTTTATCCAGTTTTATGTGAAATGTCAATCATCTATGCTTTCAATGGAGGAAACAATTGTAAAACCTGCTGTGGACTGACACAACATTGTAAGGTTATGAAGAATCTCTTCCTTGTCTTGTCTGAAACAAAGTCATTTATTCTGAAAATAGAGATGTGTATCTTACTTTTTGTGAACTGACACATAACAACAGAAACACATTTCATATTCAGGGAGATAATTCTATTCTCTTAACCATGAGCAAGTTGTACATATTTTGAGTACAGGCTAAGACAGTATTCACCTTAAGAAATGAGAATGTAACACAAAATCAATAAAAAGTGTGTAAAGATTATTGATATCTGAAGTTAAATTTTGACTGCAACCAATAATAGTGGCCCTTTCACATATTTCTTAAAGGAAATTGGGCAAACAGGTAAGAACTAGTAAATAAAATAATAAAAAAACCCACTCATATTTCTATTCTGGATCAGTATCAATACCTGGTGCCAGAAAATCACCTTACAATTAGTTGTTCTCTAATGGATTTAATTGGAGAGAGAAATTTTATACACATTTCCAGGTTTGGGTTTTTTTTTTTCTTTTTAATTGTCATGACGTTCAGAATTTAAATACAGGAAATTTTATTGCATAGATGCACAAGTTGTGACTGACTGCCATTTCAGCTGCCTAAGTAAAGACTGTAGCTTCTCAGGGCTCAGCTGGCAATTAGTACCAGAATTACACTTAAGTGTACAGCTACAGTGGAAAGTTACATCAACTCTGCAAACCATTTCACACGCTGCTAAGGCATTTCTTTTCCATGTCGCTCCTTAGTCATAATCCATATAATTCTTCTGATTGTTGGAATTGTTTTCTCTGCAAATTGTTCTGTTTCTCCTCTTGACCCTAGTCCTTGTAATGGGGAAAGGAGAAGAAGTGGAGCTAAGATCAAGTGGTACCTGATATTACCAGTTTACCAATCACGAGGTGCATGATAATTTGGCTTGACAATAAAGAAAGCTGTGTAGACACATGAAGAAAATTTATCCTGGTAACTGCCCAGGGGCATGTTCCTACCCCAGAGTAGATGTGATATGCTTTTACAAAGAGACAAACCATCTCTGGTTTACCATAGGAAATAATGTGGACCAGGGTCACTGTCACAGAGCAGTCGATGCATAATAATTTCCTGTCCTTCAGTAAGTTATTCCTGAATCTGTAATTTTCCCTCTCAAGTATAGCAGCTGCCAATTCCCACAAATATCAGCAAAACCCCCTACAGCAACTGTCTCTATACTGACACCTGCACTTCTGCATGGATTTATGGGGTAAGAGGCTTGAGATGAAGAGAGCAGGCTTGCTGGCACATGGGAGGAAGGTGGGAAGGGTAAAGAAGGTAGAGTTTTGGATGTGTAAAAAGAAAGAGGAGGCTATGAAGGTAGGACTACGTGATAAAGAATAATAAAGGACCCTTGGGGCTTGCAAATGGTGAGGTGGTAGCATGCAGTTGGGAAACAGGGTTTGGTGGATGCAGTGCGGAGTGATAAGGACTGATATGGCTTCTGATAGCCAGACGGGTTGGAAAGGGATACAATGGCTTTAGAGTTGGGATCAGAGCAGACAGTGTCAGGCATATATGTAGAGGACTAATCAGCTGGACATAAAAGTAACTCAGAGTCCCATACATTCTCCACATACACTTTAGAAAAGAGATCTTACATCTCTGGACAAAAATGGAGCAATGCAGACCCATCCTGGTATCTAGAACACTGCTCGGGGAGTCAGGGTCTTCCACACACATTCCCATGCGGTGTAGTTGTGCAACCTTGCTACAAAGTCCTCTAGGATGGGACCTTCTTGCTCCCTTTTTTCTTTCTCACTGTTTAACTTTGCACAGAACAATTACCTACACCCTGGCCAAGGAGAACATTCTAGCTGTAGAAAAGACGAGTTACACACTGTCAGCTGGAACAGGGCACTGGAGTCTGGTCTTCCCTCTCTCTTCTGTGGACCATAAAATTTGTGGTGTTCCTCCAGGTTTTGAATAAAAGAGAATGGACAACACCCTCTGTTTACAACCCTCTGAACTAAATGATACTTCTGCACTTTCTTTTTCGTTCTAGAAAGGGCTTACGCACTTCACATTAAGGTTAAAATATTTGGAGTCAATGAAACCCCAAATCCCTGCAGTCCAGCGCTGGGTGGCTAAAAGCTAAGGATGGTGCTAATAAAGAGACTTCCATGTTTCCTTCCAGCTATGAGAAGTGACTCCTGGCCCTGATCTTAGATACCCATATCTCCTCAAGGAGAGAAAATACAGTAAGTGGAAGTGAGGATCTGACACATTTCGCTAGCTGCTAATTAGGTATGTTAACAAGCAATGTCCAGTGGGTGGCTGTCCTTGAACAGATAGCCCATGTTGAACCATTATTACGTTGGGCAGCAAGTCCCGAGTCTTCCAGACAAGACTGGCTCTTTTACAGGCCACGTGCCTTTCAGTCTCCATAAATGCTGCTGTACGAAAAGTAGCACCAAATATTTCGGGTTTGTAGAGAATAATAGTAGGATTTTGAAGAAGGGGAACCTTTACAATAAAGATGTCACTATTAACATATTAAAAGAAAAAGATTATACACGTGAGAGAACTGAGTAGCCAGTTATACCAGCTTTATTAAAACTCACACCATGCTGAACTCACACCTTAGGAAATTACATCCCTGCTAGTGTTTACACACATTAGAATTTTTTTTTTATGAATATAAAGAATATTTTGTTTCCATGCTACATGATTAGAAAGAAAACAGGACAGATAGTGTGACGAAACTGATGAAACAATTGTTACCTCAAGGGTCAAATGCAGCCACGCTGTGGACTGCTTCCATGTGTTAGTGATGGCAAATAGGAAATTTCAAAGGTCCTTAAAGAAACGTAATATTTTTTTTAACCTTAACATATACACAAATCCACAGTTTTATGTAACAGTGTATATTTCAGTCTGAGGTCTAACACAAAATGTCTCATTTAAGACAATACTGAATCTAATCCCTCAAAACATGCCAATTAATCATCACACATATTTGCACATGCTTTCAAAACTTTCTTACTCACAGCCTTCACAGTGAGCATGCTTTTGTCTTTAAAAGTACAGCCTGACCTCATGCACTTCCTGCCCAAGAACATCCTATATGAACATTCTAAAGTGCTGCAACTTGCTTTTCATTGTGTATGGCAGTAAATGTAATAACCTTTTCTGGAGGCAACGGGAAGGTGCATGTCTGCGCAGTGGTGAGGACTTTCTGACAGCATTACTGAGCTCTCATTTTCAACTAGTTTTACACAATTCTCATTTCTAAGACTTATGTGCATAATGACATAGCAGTAGAATAAATCTAATGTAGGCAAGCAAGAAAAGTACAGTGTGCTTTCTCCTTGCTCTTAATCATTATACAGTCTCTGCTACATTGACAACTGCAGCATGAAGTTCATTTCTTGAAGATTATGACCAGCTAACATATTCATACAGTTTTTTCTTTTATAAATCTAGTATTCTTAGAGGATACATGTTTTAAAACAGAGCCAAGGACCATTCTTTAGCCACATGAGAACAGATGACTCAACGTGCTTCATCTCCAGATGACTCTCCCCCTAAACAGAGTGGCTTTGTCTGAACTGCCTTTGAAGGATTAGGCACTTGTGAGGCCACAACTGGAATCCTGTGTTCAATTTTGGGCCCTTCACTACACAGAGGACACTGAGGTGCTGGAGCATGTCCAGAGAAGGACAACAAAGCTCGTGAAGGGTCTGGAGCACGAGTCTGATGAGAAGCAGCTGAGGGAGCTGGGGATGTTCAGCCTGGAGAAGAGGAGGCTTGAGGGGGACCTTATCACTCTCTATGACCACCTGAAAGGAGGATGTAGCCAGCTGGGGGTCGGTCTCTTCTCCAAAGGAGAATATGCAATAGCATAAGAAGATATGGTCTCAAGTTGCACCAGGAAAGGTTTAGATTGGATACTAGGAAAAATTTCTTCACCGAAAGGGTGGTCAAGCACTGGGACAGGCTGTCCAGGGAAGTGGTGGAGTCGCCATCCCTAGAAGCGTTCAAAAGTTGTGTGGATGTGGCACTTCGGGACGTGGTTTACTGGTGGAGTTGGCAGAGTTGGGTTAAGAGTTGGACTTGATCTTACAGGTCCTTTTCAAGCTAAATGCTTTTACTATTCTGTGATTACTTCCAATGCCTCATGTTGAATTCTTAGCATTTATTTATTCAATGCTATTTCCTCTAATTTTTAATTGAGTTTCTGTTGCTTTGAAAGAACTTGAATCAGTTAGGATGAAATGATGTATTTCAGTGTTTCTTTCTGTTTGTCAGTCATCCTAAAACAGAGTTGCCATTCTAATACTGGTCTCATGATGGTGCTGCAAGGCATTATGGTTTAGGGTTGAACACGTCTCACTTATTGCAGTCCATTCACACTCCAAAAAGGCCAGTAACAAGAATTCAAGCTTGAATTTAGCAATCACACTCTGCATATCATCCAATGCCTTATCTTGGGCTCCAGTGTGGTTTTTTAGGAGTTGGGTATTAGTCAAGTAGGGGCTCAAATGCTGGCTTCACCTTAGGTTTATGGATGTCCTCTCAAAGATGTGTGGAAACACTGAAGAAGAATCCATTCAAATGTATTCAAGGATTGTGACAGCTGGTTTAGTGATACTTCAGTAGTAGGTAAGACCTAACTGTTTTTTACTCTTTTAATAGCAACACAGGATTGTGGCAGGGGCTGGGTATATCCAGATACATTTCCACAGCACAGGAGATATTGGTTGTCATTGAGCTGCTCTAAGAAGTCTTTGCAAACAAGCAAAACAAGCATTAATTAGATAAGCCATTAGAGACTGGAGTGGCACAAGCCATCCCCTCGTTTCAGTACTAACTGATCCTAAGCACACTGATGTCATTGAAGGTCTTTTTATTGATATTCAGTGAACTTTGGATTAGATCCTGGCTATAGCTCAGTTATGGCAGACAGTAATGACATTATGCTTTTGGGATGATGTCATATGATTATACAATATTGTAAACATAATGGAATAGCAACAAATGCTGTTTGCACTTTTAACCTAAGTATATACATAACAAACACTGCATCTGGTCCACCCTTCTTTCTCTCATATCCATAGTATTTCCATGACATAACAGTAAAACTTTGCAATTCCCTTTAAAAGCTTGCTGGACTTTTTGACTCCATTATATTTATCAGTAACAAAGTGTTCATGTTGTCTGCAGTATAGCCTTTGACAATTTTAAATATTATACTTTAAACACATTTTGTGTTCTACTTTGTTACATTCTCAATGTTCACTAAGTCTTACTTTACAGTATTTGATATATAGAACTTGCACAATATTCCTCTTTTAAAACTCTTATTATATACATGTTTCTCTCCTCTCCCACATACACTGTCTTAATTTTTATCACTGCTGTCAAACCTGTCAAAAAAAAAGTCTAATATGAACCAATGATTGAGACTGCAGATATGGTGTAGCAATATAGCAAGCTGCACTTTACATATATTTCTTAGGTAGATTCAAGCCTTCTGCTTATCCTATAATGCTAAGGGGATTTTGATCTGCTGTAAGACATGACAATGTGTATTGTAGTGCATGGCTATGGCACAGCACTGCTTTCTGCCCCTGATATAGTAAGGTAGATCACACATTAGTGTTGAAAAGGTAGGTATGCTATGTCATGTGCCCTAAAATCTTCACACTTACTCAGACTCACCAGCCCCAGTGAAGAATGTGCAGGAGATGCTTTTCTTCCACTACATCAACTACAAAGTCCTAAAATTCTCTTTCCTATCCTGCTGCTCTCAGCAGAACAGAAAAAATAGAGTACATTTCCCCTTCCTGTTGCCACTGCAGCTGCTTTTAGAGGAAGAAGGTTGTGCAAAGCAGTGCAGGAAAAAGTGGGTAGGAAAGAAGACTGAGAATACTATGCTGTGAAAGATGTAGGATGAACTTAATCTTTGGCTTAAACCTTTAATATCATCTTTTCTTCTTAGAAAACAGTGCAGTTGACTCCACAGGGAGTTCACTACTGCACTGAACTTCACCACCACTCTCTGCTCAGCCCCACAGTGTGTGGCATACTTGAAGGAAAAGAGGGCTAGAATTGGCAAAATGTAGAAGACAATCCTTTCAGAATCTCAAATGCATCTATGCTCCAACTTCTGGTAAAGGAAAATATAAGTTATCATTGCCCATGCAATGCAACCATCTCCTGACTCTGGAGGATACTACAACAAATCCAAATTGGGAACTGTTCATTTTGCTCACTTTTTCAGCAGTGCATGGGGAAAGGAAGATGTTAAATTTGGCTCTCAGTACGTGAAGGCACAGTTCAGGGACTGGTCACAAGTTACAGGCTTATGCTCAGCATTCCTTGATGATATTCAGGCACTGAGTCTGCTGCAGGCAAAGAAAATTGTATTTCTAAAAGCTACCACTGTTACTTTCTTCTTAGAAAAGTTCATTAAAATAACCCTCATTAATCTTTTAATGAACTCCTTCAGAATTTTTCAAATAGAACATGTATCTTCTGCAGGAATTTATCTCTGACCCAGTACATGGTCAGGGTCAGTTTGTATAATTCAGTTTTCTTTTACTCTAAAAATGTTATGCTTCACTTAGTTTTCTTACTATCTTTATTATCGTATATGCTGACTTAATTTTTTATGTATAGATTTAAAGAAAAGAAATATCGGGTATATAATTCAGATATTTCATTCTACGTTGGATTTATTTGTCTTTTGGGTATTCCTGTAATTTTAGTAAGTTTGTGGGTAAAAACTATACTCCTCAAATTTTATTAGAATTATGATATTGCAGAAAGTGTTATTAGACTTATCTCCATCAAATGATGTAATACAAGTTATTTTTCAAATTATTTTTCAGTTCACAGTGTTTTTACAGAGCTGTGTTCGAAAGACAAAATTATATAAACACATTTCTTCTGGTGTGCTACAAAAACTTGAGATTATTCAATTTCTGCTCAAATGAAATGCAAAATCCTTTTCAGTGACTATTCAGCAATTAGATGGCACTTTCTTCTTACTCTCACAGCATCTGTCATTCCTTTCTTCAAATAATTGATAGACTTGATGGGGTTAAATCAGCTGTTCTTCAGCAACACTATTTTTCCTGCTTAGAAGCAGAAAATCTAGATAACTTGTAATTATTTTTTTTAGTAATAAAAAGCCAATTGATATTTAAGTCAAACACATACCCATTAAACCAGCAGCCCATTGGCAGATGCTAACAGGCAGCACATTAACTTACAGAGGGATAACTATGTTTAACCAATATTAATGGATAAGGAGTAATTAATATGAAGGTTGATATAGCATGTGTAATTTTTAACAATGTCAGCTTTTAGCATATCAGGGGGAAAAAAGGTAAAAAAACTTGTAGCACCGGACTTCTGTCTGAGGCTGCCATTAAGAAAAATAAATTACTCCAGTAGAGAAAACAAACAGACTGAGCTTTAGAAGAGGTCATGGAAAGAAATCAAACTGCTTCATGCACAGGTAGAAACACCATGCTTTGCAGTATAGTTCTTCCATGAAGACAGAAATGATAGAGATCTTTTGCATATGATCCCTGGTCAAGTGTCCCGGTGTGCTGGGGAAACTTTCTGCTTGTCCATAGCCATCAGCCAGTCTGTCTTAAACTGACAGGTTTATGAGCCTCATAACTGGAGAAAATAGGAATGCTCATGTAAAGAGATTGTGGATGTTTCTGATTAAGATTTAGGAACTTTTATAAGAGAAGGAGGGAAAAAACGACATGCTCACCTGAAAAGTCACTTGCCAAATCTCAGAAGCATAATGGGCTTTTTCACTTGAATATTGTGGATTACTGAACTGCTGGTTTGTTCTACATGGGGGTATAGATATAGATACAAATACATATATAAATATATGCATGTGTGCTATTCATATAGGCAGCACTCCAGGTGTAGTTGCAGATGTTTTCTACACAGCAAAAGAGGGAACAAAAATCCATTTGATATATCCTTTGAAATGGAAAGGAGAGGAATTTCTGCCACTGGCTATTCCAAATGGTCAGGTTAAAGGGCTTTTTTATGAAGCAACTTCCCAAACCTCTGATTAATGTCATGTGCTAGGAGGCCTTTTTTAAATAATACTAGGACTAAAATTTTTTTAACAACTCAGTTTTTAAGCATATACCACAATTGTATGTGACTTACTAGGAATAACTGTTGTTTCTACTCTAATGTGACTGCTTTTCTCAACAAGGCTTGTGAAGCCATGGTTGCATTTGTGACATTGTGACAAAGAAGCAAAGAAAGAGAATGTTTATTTTTTATAAATCCAATTTTATTTAGATATTTACAATACCTGGTCAAGTGAGTTGTCTAGCTAAGATGACAGACACTGAAAAACCCAAAACAAAGTACAAAGGAGTAACCGTTTGCAGATACAGTCTTTATTTTTATTTCATAGCTTTCTTTGCCCAACCTAAAAGATATAATTTTAGATTGTTTCTGGACAACAATCTGAAATCCATAATTTGGTTTCCATTTCATTTGGTCACACACTTCATATGTGAAAGAATAACCATTTTGACTGTTACTGAGCAGGAATCGTTTAAAAGTGCTTTGATTAATTCTCAAGTATTTCACAAAAGGCCTTACTTAGCTTGGTGTAGATTTACAAATAGTGACTTTATGGCTGAGTCCAGTCTACTTAATGAGTTTATGTGATCCATTACTACTTATTCAAGTCCTGAAAAATGAAGTGCTCTAGAACAGTGTTCCACATTACAATTATAAAAATACAAACAACCATACCTCTGAACTGTATCGTTACTGGGCAGAATCTGCTGTCAGGATGCTACAATGCATTTATAAATAATGCAGGAAATTGCCTCATTTGAACTGTTTCCAGACTTCTCATGCTGTCAGAGTCCAACAGTCTCTAAGTTCTTTTAGATATTTAACACAAGAAAGGTTTAATGCTTTAACACAGAGTTTGCTTATTTGATGTATTTGGCATTAAATGCCATTTTGGTTTAGAAGGATGAGGCAGCAACATGCTGAATACCCAACTCAAGCATCCTACAGCATTTACAACAAACAGTTAAACCCCCAGACAATGAGCACACCCATTGCTGGTCCCTGTGTGCTCACTGTCAAGAAGCAGAGCTACTCCTTTGAAGTGTACAGTGGCCTTTGCCATGAGACCTTCTGACTTTCATGGTCATGGTAAAACAGGACTCAGGAAGCTGCAGACTGTTCCTGCTCTGATGGGCTAAACTGGGACATGGAGGCTTAAAAGCATGAGTTTGGTATTTTTCTGATTTTTTGGTATTTGACTTTTCAATTCAATTGTCCTCTCACACCATTATCTCAGTACAACTTAAAATTTACATTGCAGTTATACTCAGAGGAACCAAGTACCTTTGCAACCTCATTGTATTAGGCACTGTCTGAAAGCTTATGAATATACATTTTAGGTCGGTAATCTTAGAGGAGAAGTGACTAGGGTACAGATTACATGTAGACCATATTATGCTAAATGTATGCATTTGCTTCCGAGGCACTTTCTTATTTTCCCTTTTGCAGAACATTATTCCTCAGTGCTGAATTTCAATCCAGTATATGCGCAGAAGTTCCATTTTTTAGTTTGCTGGGCTATCAAGATATATTATTTCTGGAAAATTACCCATGTTTTTCAAAGGAAAAGTTAAAAACTAGAAGTCCTTTCTCACTTTTTTAAGGACCTGGCATTTTAAAGCAATTTATAGTGCAAATTGTATTTTCCAGAAAGATGCATTCCTTAATAAACATCTTGATCTGGGTCAATTCTCTTCATACTCTTAAGGGTGGTCAGAACTCTACAATATCAAGAACAAATTCTGAAATCGAAGTCCAGTGACTCCAGCCAGTAGTAGCTCTGCTTCAGCATCACCCAACAGCCAGTTAAACCAAGTGATGCCTCTGCCTGTGATCTCCAAGGCAGCCTATATTCCTCAACCTGTCTCTAATCTAGACTAACTTCCACTTAAGCCAACAGAAACTAAACATAACAAGCAAAGGTCCCGCTGCTGCATTTGTCCAAGGGAATGGAAGTTGAATGGAGGAGACATTCAAATTCCTCTGTCATGTACAGTCTTCTCTAGAGCACCTTTTCATTTGTGCCACTTCAATGATGACTGTTTTCAACATCTTATTTTCTGGTTTGTGAATCACCATCCTCATCCACAAGTTTTCTCTCTTGGCCCCCATTTCAGTTACCTTCTCACAGATTTTTCTTCTCTAACAACAGTTTTGTCTTCTCCCAAGTTCCACATTTTTATCTGACACATTCTTAAATTCAATACAAACAAAAGCTGAACTCAGCATCTTTCCTCTAAAACTCTTGTCCCCACTTCCTATTCTCTGTATCTAGTGGCAAGGTCATATCTCTGCTTTAAAAATCGTATGGGTGAAAGTCAATTGGGGTCAAAACCAACAAACAGAGATGGTATTGAATTGCATAGGAATCATCAGCTCCAAACAAGATGTACTACCAAAGAGAGATACTTTGAAAACATAGTAAGGATAGGATGAGGGGAAAGATTTAGGAATTGAACTTTTCTGCCCATTTCACTAAAGCACAGAGCTCAGGGAGGACTGAGAAGGGAGAGTTGGGAAGCTGCCCCATAGCTACAGCTCTCCTGGACTGCCTCCAAGACACAGAGAATGTGATCAGCCCTGGTTTACAAACTCCTGGCCTCTGGAAGGTGAGAGATGACCTCATGATGCCTGACAGTGCACTTCTGGTCATTTAATCCAACCTCCTGATAACAGCTGAGCCAACTATGCAGTATGGCTGGTGGGGATGCACTTTGCATCCCTCCCCTTTGCCCATCTGGAATGACACTCTGGTCATTTTTCCAGGCCTCAGAAACTCCCCCTGCACCACCAATCCTCTCCTCTTGCAGCACAATCTTGAGAGTGTCCCTGCAGTGTGGGGACCAGCCTCAAGAGCAGTCTTGGAGGCCTCCCTGGCCTGCCCAAGTTCCTAAAGGCAACCTGAACTCCAGCTTCAGTCCTCCCTGTTTGGTGGACCCCTCTGCACACTAGAGGATTAAGCACTCCATTGCCTCCTCCAGACATTCAGTGGCACAGCCCCTATGACTGACCCCTGAGGTATTGCCATTCCAGGGGCACTGCAACCCCTTCTCCACTCTCTTTAGAGCCCCATCAGCTGGACTGGTGTATTGTGGTGGGAATCCCCAAGGGCAAAGCCAGCCCCTCGGTTGTGGTGTCACAAATGGCTGAGGAGAGGGAAGAAGCAACTTCCCTGCCCTGCTGGCTCCCACCTTGTTCACAGCTGGCTGCTGCTTTTGCCATAAGGCACCTGGAGCCGCTGGCTGAGCCTGGGGGAGACCAGATACTGGACTGCACGGTTGGTCCTGCACCATGGGCACCAGCCTCCCCCTCTGTGTGACACATCTTGTGTTGACAGCTAGAGGGAAGTGCTAAAAGTCTCTGAAAACTGAAAGAATCCTGGTAAACATAAGTAATGTAAAATGTAGGGTGAAACCCACACGAGATAAATAAGACAGACATCAACTATTTCAGCTATGAGGCTTTAGGAGAGCACACAGTCTACGCTCATTAGCCTGAGGGTACACCTATACCTCTCTAGCCTGAGTGAGAAATCCAGCACACCAGACTGCATTACTTTTCTACAGAGATGTGAATTCATGTCTGGTTTCCTGGGAAATTTCACTCTTTCCATGCAAGCACATTAGTCAGCTGTTGGCTCCTCTGTCTCCGTAGTACTGGTGGAGTTTACCAATTCAGGGTCTGAACTCAGATATGGGCAAAAAATTGAAGAATCAAAAACAACCAGGCTGACTCAGAAAGGAGGAGGACCTGAACTTATACCCATCAGTTCAGAAATTCCATGTAACATCTATATAATCTGCCTTACCAAAATGTCTCCAAGTCTTATATATTTATATGAAATTTTGGCTTTGATAAACAGAAATTTCTAATGAAAATAGCTTAGAGTTGTAAATACAGCCCAACCTTTCTTCACTGATTCCTGATGAGACTCTATGGCTTGCAATGTTTTCATCTTACTGTTCCATTAAATTAATGGGTTAGTCCCCACCCTTGTTCCATTACAGAGTAAATTGCAGTCAGCAAATAGCTACCCTCCTATGGCACTAAGCAGGTCACAAAGCCAAAAACAAAGTTGTATGAGATCCAGAAATGAGGCAATAGCTGTTCCATAAATCACTTACCTTGAAGATGACTCCCGTAGTCAGTGGCAGTACAGAACTCCAAGTGACAAAACCACTCCTACTTCTGGCTTGAATCCTTGTAGAGGCTGCTGCAGGTATTACCACTGAGTTGATCCCTTTAAGCGTATACAGAACAAAGGAGAACTCCCAAAAGGAGCTTTTTCAGGGTGTCCTGTAGGAGATGATTTGTCTCTCTCAACTTGAGCCTACTGATCTGGGTCAAGTTTCAAGGGCTGTTTGTATTCTGCCTGAATTCACAGTACAGTAGGTGTGGCGTAAACAGTAAGTAGCATGCAACACCTGCCTCAAAGAGTTCACACTCTAGCCTTCAAAAATCTAAATAACCTCCCAAAAATTTAAAGAAATTTTGAGTAAGTTAGCCTGCTCTAAAAAGAATGTACGACATCACTTCTTTTTAATAACAGAGACAGAAACATATCCCATACTTGCCCTTAAAATGGTTTCCATGAGTTTGACTCAGTGCTTCCTACCCTGATTACAGCATGGATCATGCCTGCAGTTCTCCTCTCTGTCCTGAAAGAACCATGTTTGAAATGCTTAGTACAAGGAAATTGAAGTGCAAGTATTTTCTTCATATTAATATTATTTAAAAGAGTAATTGGGAACATTAATGATGGTTTCCCCCTTTAATTAGCAGTGTATAATGCAACTTTAACTGCAATTTAATTACATTATGAAATCAGAAGGTATTTTCTGAAAGCTCTTGAAGTTTTTTTCTCTTGCTCTTAGGGAATTAATCCCATTAGTATTAATGGTTTATCTACTTAAAATCCTCATATATTATGAGGACTGAGCTAAAAGTTTAACTATTCTTAAAAATTGTAACACTTGTAAATTAGACATGTTCTACTAGATCTTAGAGACATTAAAATGGAAAAAGATGTATGGAATTTCAATGTGATTTTGGCTAAATGTGTGAGAGAAACTGGACTTTTACTTATCTTAAGAAACATTGCAGTAATGTAGAGGATCAATTTTATCAAATTGAAAATAGCTACTATACTACTCTTAGGAAAGATTTTGACATTGACAGAGAACACATCTTTCCTGCCTAGAAAAGAAGGTGTGAAAGCATTCTTATTTACACTTCTCAAAAAAATGAGCTGGTTCTTCTCCCCTTGGCTGCAACAGGAAAGTTTCTTCACCTTAGCTCCTTGGTGTTTAGATTTAGATGGTCACGTGTACGGTATTCTCTTGTAGGGGGGTGTCAAAGAAGTGGCTTTTGATCCTTGTCATGAATGATGCAATTCACCTCTCAATGCAGCTGTTTCAGGCTGTCACCTTAGGCAGATACATGTATTTGGTTATACATAGGTCATGGTTCCAACTAATTTGAGGGCTAGAGATCCACGTGCACAGAAAAAAAAAGTCCAACAAAAAAATAATGAACTTCTGATGCAATTATCTCCCTTTCAAAAACAGCAGAAAAGGTAGGAAATGAGAGATCCTAAAACTCATTCTGAGCTAACCTGAAGTGGAATGTCAGACATCCACAGCAGGCTATAACCAGCGCACTAGCAAATCCATTACATCCCCTCAGAGGAGAAATTTTAGAATAATCACCAGAGGAAAGGATCAGCAACACATTAAGCAAAGTGGGAAATGAGACTCTAGTGAAAATTTAAGCTTCCTTTAAATGTACGATATGCAACTAGGTGTTTTGAGTGTGAGTATATTTGCATTCTGAGTCCAAAGTTTAGACACAAACATTGAGTTGCAGAAGCAGAGGAGTAAAGAAACAAATACTGCAACTTTCTCAGACCAAAACTGTAGAGTTAGCCTACCTTAGCCCACATTAGCTGGAATCAACTAAAGTTAAGAGGAAACAGGCTAACTGGTGGAAAACACTCTGCTTTAACTAAAAACGAGAAGCTCCTGATACATAAATTTTTTGAGGAGATTGATTCAAATGAGTGATTTCCTACCAGAAACCTTTTTTCCTTCTCAAAATCAAGTCCTACGAAAGAGGCGGAAAGAGCTCCATTCTTTCTTTGTGCATGCAAAGGGAAAAGTACTAGTACAGAGACATTTATCCAAAACAAACTTTCCCACAGTTTCTAGATACACCTGAAGAACAATAGCAACAAATATGAATTTGTAATTAGTGGAATGGTAGGCTTTGACAGAAGTTCAGAAAAGTGGACAGCTGTTTTTTTCATGCAGTCAGGACTCCCTTCAAATTTCTGATTCCACTTCTGAAGAGTTTCTGTGATAAACAATGTTGGAAGCTGCAGTAAGAAATCTGAGTAAACTCTGGTGCCACCTTTTCTGCTGACCACCTCAGTAAAACTGACTATGAATTAGGTGGGAAATAGCCTCCATAGAAGAGAGGAGAGGTTTCCAAAATAAGCATGTAGGGTGCTACAACTTTATACGTCCTGGCGGAGCCTCAGTCACCTTGTATGGAAGGAAGTTCTTACGAACCTCACCCAATACAGTGGGATCCACTTTCCCCACATTGCTGGGTGCAGAAATTATCTTTGCTATTTTTAAACAGAATACTTTTAACTTACTGACCCTGTTGAATATGTAACTGGGACACTCAGACAGACTGAGGTAACAGGGAGATTTCAAGCACTGTTGGACAATCAGCTCATGCAGAGTAGTCAGTTTGGTGTCTGCTTTCTGAGAGTACTTCTGAATAATGTCTGTTTATGGAAGCCTAGCAGAGGTCCTCAGAACAACTGACCTTTCTCCCTATCATTTCTTTGAGACCTCAGGGGAGAGCCCTGAAGGTAATTTGCAATTTTCCTGCTGCCAAGAAATGCTGCAGTACACATCCAGGCAACCCCAAGGCTATAATGATTCAGAATAACTCAAGGTTTGTGATACATTTTTGTTTAAAATTTCTTAAGCCAATTCTTTGTCAGCTTTGAATGTTTCTAATTTACAACCTACATCACTATCCTGTGAGTAATAAGATGAAACATGAAATGTACATGGGATTTATGAACTCTCAGGTAGTACAATATTTTTTATCAATAAAGAGTGGAAAAACCTTTACTGGATGCATTCAAAACTATGCTGAAGGAAAAATTTAAGGATTAAATTTCTAGACATACAGAGTTGATCTTTTCAATTTTAAATTTTTGTGTCATTTGATTAAAACACATTCCCTGCTACTATCTTATACATTCTACTTTATTTTTCAGTACTTATAATTCTGCCTGTGTCTATACTAATCAAGGTTGTAACTATCCAAAAGGGTCTCTAAATAATCAGGGTGGATAGTTAAAGCTTCACTGAATCCAATGCAACTGAAACCTAGAACAACTAATCTGCAATTTGATTGCAGCAAAACCCATACAGAATATATACAAATGAGGTACCTTAACAAATTACCTTTTATAAGTCATGGGAGCACTAAAATAAAATTTGACTGTAAACCTAACACTGCTGATTTAGACACAGATGTGACAAAAAGACAAAATAAGAAGCCAACTAAAGTATCAGCTGAGTTCATTTAATACTTACAGATGACACTGCAATCATAAATGAGTAAACATCTTTTGGTGGTGGCAAAGAATAAAAACATTCTAGAATAATAAATGCAATATGACTATTTTCCTTGTTCTAAATATCAGATATGTAATACCTGAGATTCAAAGCATAAGGCATATAAACCCCTATGACATACTTAAAAATAAAAGCAAATATAGCATTGAAAAAAAACAAGAGGACTTTATTTTTAACACCAACAGAAAATAATAATTAGGTTTCTATTCATTTGTGAATGGCTCACACTCTCAGGCAATCTTCTGGCTTCAATGAACAACATTGTTGAACAAAATTCAGCTGAAAAAGATACCTGGACAAACTATCAGTGGCAATGCCGAATTCAAGCAAGAAATATAGAAAATTACTCATATGCACGACTGAGCTGCAAGAAAGAATTACTAAATTAATATTAATTAATTAATATTGTTATTTGACTTTTGTGAATACAGCTTCTTGGTACTTTTATTGCAATGGGCCATTTATCACTTGCTTTCCCTGCACTGTTTAAAAACTCTTACTTCTAATTTACTAGTAAGGTTATTTGAAGATATCACTTGTAGTCTTTAATCTTTGAGAAATCCCTTCAACAGATTGTCACCCTTCCACAACAGGGAATCTTAATCATTGTACCTTATTGAAATGAGATAAAACTGAGGCAGACAATAGTGATTTTACAGATATTTGAATATAGAGGGAAGAACAGAATCAGATTCACAAAAGTACAAAGGCTTTGAATTTGTATTTAGAAGCCTTATTTTTTGTGAAAGCAGGAAGTGGCTGGTGTTACACTGGAGTCAGATATGTAAACACATTCATAAGCACTGAGAAGTATAAAGAATGTGGGTTGCAAGATCTGAGTCAGATCCTCCTCCGACTTTATTACTCTTGTACTGATTTTGCCCGTGTAACACTGGAATGAATTATTCTAATTTTTTTTTTAACTGCTTCATGTACAATTGCTGTAGGATTCTGTCCTGTCTGCACTGTCACTTTGCAAACACCTAATAATTACCTAATCTTTCCTCATTCACAATCCAGATTTAGTCAAAGCAACATGTTTCTGAATACTTACTCTTTTCTTACTGAAAGCATTACAAAACTTAAAACTTGTATTGATTAAAAGCAACTTTCCTACTTCAGCTGGTGTCTCTCCCCGCCATTTACCAGAACATCAGGCACAGACACAGTTTCCTTTCCAATTTAACCTTTTGAGAATGTCAGAGAATAACTTATACTTCTCCTTGAGTTACATCTCAGAAATTAACTTCTGAAAACAGTTCACTGAAGCAACTAATCCTTGGAAGTTCAAACTTCAATGCTCTAAAGGCTCCCTTGATTTCCTGTTTCTTTCTTAGTCTTGGTCAAAGCTAAATAGAGATGGTCAATCAAATGCCTGCTTAACTTTTACATTAAAGATAAAAATAAAAGATGAAGGACCTTTAGTACTTCAAGCTCTGGAAACTGAACCAACAAAAAACTTAGGAAGAAGTCAACTGGGTTTTTAATTTAGTGAATGAGATAAAGTTAGTCAAATTATGATAAATGCTGAATTTCAAGAGACATTTTTAAATAATAAGATCTATTAAAATGTGTGCTATTTTATGTGTAGAAAGAAAAATCTTCACCACTGTAATTAAACATTGATTAATGTGGAGAAAATTATGTCTGTAGATGCAGAAGGATAATATCACTTCCTCATATCCCTATATGAATTAATTTAAATATTTCAAGAATGTTTAAAAATCCAAATATATACAACCTGCAAAACCCCTAAATCAATGGACAAATGACAAGAATTAAATTAGAAGTTTATATTTATCTGGCTGAAGTTTATATTTGTCTTAGTTATCAAAACTGCTACAAAATCTGAGCTGATACACCACTGGTAAAGCTAAATTTATGGTTATTTAAATGAAATTTCTGGAAAATAAACTTAATTATTGTAATATATTTCATGAGTCTTTAAGAAGATGAAGTGAGTGAAGAACGAGTCTCTAAAAATGTTCAAGGAAATTATGATTTTTTTTCTTTTTTTACATAGCTGAAACCAGCATCTGTTAAGTACAGGAAAGATCATAGAAAGTAAGAGTGGACAAGAATACAAGTTGCTCTTGTATTAGAAACAGCACTTGGCACTGAATTTCTGGAGAAGCATGACCTTGTCACAAGCTCTCTGGAGACCAAGACTATCTCCTGCAAAGTTATGGCCACATGTGTACAGCAGTACACATTTCACTTCAGCTCATCAATGGTTTTGAAACTCTCAGCCTAAAGAAGTAGAGAAGGACATATATGGACTTTCAAATGCACCTCACTGTGTCATTCCCATTGAGCTCTGTAATTTAATGTGTCCATGCTGCTTGGGCCTTCTGAAAAATAACTCACTGCACCTCTTTCAATCTCTCTGTGTCCAAAAGTAATTGGCAATCCATAATCAACTCCATAGGCCAGAGTACATGCTTCTAAATGAGAATTACAAACTTTAATTAAATAAAACCAAAAATTATTTGGTGACCTCAAATGTGACATTTCAGAGAAGAAAAATATGTTAAATATATCAGACAATAAAGCACCAGTGTAGAAGACAAGCTACATCTTTTTGGAAGTGTCTTTATAAATAATAAACTTAATTGGTAGGAGCAAGAAAGGATTTCTCAAATGGTGAGTTTTTGGCCAAGAGTTAAGATTTTTTGTAACAGGAAACCTGTTTTAGCTCATTCATTAACTTCCAAAAAATTGTTCAGCTTTTGTGACACGTTGAATCTGCTCAAGTAAGGGTTTAGACTAGTTTCAAATTGCTTGACTTGAAGATATGAACAATGTTGTAAACATTTGATACATATCATTACCAATATAATCTGTTAAAAAAGGGGTTTTTTATTTCTTCATATTTCACATAACTTTTTTGCGATCTTTTGCTGTTCTGTAATGTACTTGGTGCTTCTGGGTCTCAAAATGCTACGCAAATTCATCTTATATTTTACATTATCTAAGTCATCGTTTTAGCAGTCTTGTCTCCCAGAACTATACTTGCTACATTCATGGTGTTTGTTTCCATACCACATTACTTCATAGCTACTGGATTGGTAACTGGCAGATAGACATTTGATTGCCTTGCAGTCACAGTTCAAATGCCAATAATTCCTTTGCAACTTTTGCAGGAATCACTGGTTGAACATACAAATATATATAAAGAAAAATTGCATGCATCTTGTCTTGCTACGTAAAGCAGTGCAATGAATCTCTGGAGGATTGGTTAGGTACAGAAAGAAGTGTTTTTCTGGAGAATGCTGCACCATGCACATGATAGTAAACTGTCTGTGGTCCTGCTGGAAACAGGCACTGGGATCTGCCTGTGAGAGGTTCTAACTCTGGTTCCAAGCCTGGCTCCTGCACTCACATGAGTTAATCTGCAGAGCTCCCCTGCCAGTCACCTTCAGCTACTCTACAGCGATCCTGCATGTTAAATACATTCAGCACATGAAATGAGCCCCTACTGCTACAACAGCTCCACAGTTTTCTGACCTCTTCACAATGATTATGAAAAATCAGATCATCTCGTTCAGAAAATTCACTCCATATTCAAGTTATTGGAAGTTTATTGACCAAAATTGTGCAATGCTATCAGACAGAATTTTTTTTGCTATGGTGCATGCACTGACTGGTGTAACTCAGATTTCTCTAAATGTCAGATTGGTTTGTAATAACCCGCTATCTCCCTTAATCTTTTTTCCTGATTTTTTTCCATCAGCAGACTCAGTCTCTTGGTATTGGAGGAATAAATATTAGTGGAATAGAAACTTGGAGATCTGCAGAGGTTTCTGATGTCATTAGTTTAAGATGGGAGATTAAATCACTAGGTGTTCTGGCGTCCTACAATGACTAGTTATTACATCCACAAAAATGTTTCCAAGCCTAAGTAGTGCTTTCCTTGTGTAACTTCACAGGTAGCTCGTGCACCCGTCCTAAATGTCTTCTGGCTCAAGCTCATGTACATGCTTTGTGAACCAAGAGACATTTTTAGTAATAGGTGGAGTAAAAGGTACAGATCATACTGAAGACAAAAAGGCAAGGTTCAGAATGAATTCATTACTTGATCAGTTCCAATTCCCTACAGACTTTCTAAACAGGAAAAGAGTCCTTTCGTTCACAATCCATTCAGACTTTGAATTCTGCATAGAATGATGATTTAGGATGGCTCTGCGATATGCTCACAGCTGTCTCAGATGTCAAGGGTTTTGGCAGGAAGTGAAAAACTCTAATCTGTACAATATACAGTACATGGGAAAAATTATGACTCCTGACAATTTGAAATTCTGCCAACGCTATAGAAATTTTTAGAATGGCACTAAAAGACACCTTTCTAACTCAAAGACTCTTTCCTGCCAAGCTTACAAAATATGCAGCTAATCATGATGGAAGTAGAGCTGTTAAAGGTTATAACCATTTTATTTTATTACAGAAAGCATTAGACAGACTGTGTTAGAGGCTGCTACTCCTTCTATCATAATGCCTATACAGTAATGAAATAATTATGTCAAGCAATTACTTTAAAAATATTCTTGCAAATTTTGACTATATGGTTCTAAAAAGCTATCTATATTGAAGACTGAAAATGCAGTGCTTACATTTAGTTTGATAAGTTACCAAAGACTTACAAGCTTCTGACAGGCTGGAATTTTTCTTTCACTGAAAAAAAAAAAAAAAAAGGGCGTCCTTTTTGTAGCCACCATTTAAGTACTGGAATGCTGTGAAGAGATCACTCCAAGCCCTCTTTCTCCAGGGAGTGACTAACTGCAGTGTCTCCTCAGAGATCAGGTTCTCCAATCCTTTGGTCATCTTCCTGGCCCTCCTTCAGATCCTCTGTTGTCAGTCCACGTGTGTCTTGAACTGTGGGGACCAGAACTGAACACAGCATTCCAGGCGTAGCCTGATATGTGCTGCATAACTGATCGTGTGAATTTTACAGGTTGGAATTACCCTTATTAATGAAGACCTTTGTTGTTGTAGCTTCTAATCCTATCTCTAAGTATATAAAATTAAGGAAAATATAAACCGGTGCTCATTTAAAGCAGTGGATTTTAGGGTTGAGTAAAGAGCTTTGGGAAGACAGGCTATGCTTCAAAGGAAACAGTAAACCACACTATTTATAAGACACAAATCTTGCAATTTATATAAAAATTTACTGAGAGAAAATGTCCACAGAATTGAGAGCTGCAGATTTGGATCACCACATACCATAAGCAAAATTAACTTGGGAGCAGAAAAGATTGAAAGGAAGAGAATGCTGCTTTGTCCCTTTTGGAGTATGAAGTGTTAAAACCATCAGACTTTCTACATAGAGACATCATAAATTATACAGTTGTAACAGTAGCAAAGGGACTGCTGTTTTTAGGAGAAAGAGTTATTAGCCATGTTTTTCCTATAACTGTAGGGAAGAAGCTTTCAGTCAAAATAACTGTTGCAAATGTGGTTAAAGACACCAAAGATAAACTGCTTTTAGAAGATTTATTTGCAAGAAAAATAAAATGGAGTTTTAGATATTAACAAAGGAGACCTACTAAAGCTTCCACAAGATTACAGTATCCAAAATATTAAAGATTGGCAGCAGCAAATTTTCTTTTCTTTGATGACAATATGTGTCTTTTTTCCCCACTGTTCAGAAACAAACTTTCCAGTCTAAAGAATTCATTACCCTTTTAACATTTTTAAAGCTTTCAAACCCAGCAACTTTTAAAGCTGCTTTTCTGGTTTTGCTTGCTATTTATCTATTTTCAAGGAAGATGGTAGAGTTGTCTAAACTCTCTGCTTGTCAGTCTCTAATTATAAGCTTTTGCCTTGTTAAAATGTTTGCATACATATTCTTCAAAAATTATTATTTTTCCACAAAAAAGGATCCTAAATATAAAAATATTGTGTCCAGAGTCTGTAAAATTTAGTTTTTGAAAATAATGTTCAAAACATCTGTGGAGAGACACAAGGAATAGAGAGAGCTTAAAATACTGTATTCTAAAAATTAAAAGACCTTGCCAGTAATGAATACTGACAGTAAACTGAATGATATGATGATTTTGCAGCTGCATTCTCAGCTGTCCATAATTAGAATAAATAGTACACATACATAGAACAATAATTATTGAGAATCTGTCCCAACATTGTGCCTCAGCTTCAAATGAACAGTATCTATCCTACATGGACTTGTAGGATACATATTCAGGCACAAAATTATCACCACAGAAATGTGAAAATTAACATCTTAAAGTAAGAGTTGCTTCATGATTAACAATGTTATTTATAGTAGAATTTGGAAAGCTATGGTATTCCATAAATAATACTCTATTCTAAAATGCCATTTGGTTGCCATTATGCTATTAGCAACAGAGTTTTCTTCCACTTGGCAACAATGTTGTATATTACTTTATTTTAGTAAGTATGAGAAAGACTAATGTCCAGAACCTGCTGTTACGTGAGTAGGCAATCAAATCCCTCAGGTAACTGAGTGGTTACCACGGAGAAAAAGTTAAGGAAACATTTGCCTGTTTACAAAAGACTTGTTCAAAAGACTGTGGAACAAAACTGTGTAGGGCCTGTAGGGCTCAGGAAGACTTCAGAAGGCGCCAGACTTCAGAAGTCAGGTTGATTTCAGATTCTCCACTTATTTATTTTATGTTAAGTAAATGATCTGATCCATCTCTACGACTACTCAGCAAGCTACAAGTTTTTGACATCTTCTGTGACTACTGCCATCACCCTCGCCTACCCCTCAGTTTGATTCCTGACTAAGGCACAAGATAAACTTCTGCTGCCAAGAAGCATAGAAATCAAACACTGGGGCTTTCATTATTGTGGTGCTTGAGCAAATTTCCAGTAATAATGACTCAGTGGTTAACCCCCTGCAGCTCACATAGGTGACAGAAAGACCTTGCCTTGAGTCAAGAGGTTACTGACAACTCATACCTTGACATCTACCACACATTTTATGTGTATGTATGTATGACAGCTTACTTACATATTTGACTGTTCAAATAGCTTCAGCTCCCAAACCTACTGAGCATAGTTTGTAATGCTTGAAATGGGCTGTCCACAAAGAAGAGTTTAGTTTTAATCTTTGTGTGACTCTGTGGGCAGATGCAAGCTTGTTTTGATGACGTATATGTGACTGCACAAGTATCTGGCACCAACCCTGAACTAATAAGCTCTTCAAGAAGTCTGGAGAGACAAGTTCTGACTTAGTGAGTGCCTAATATGGTCTCTGGCTTTTTGTCTAGAGGGGCCTTGTGTGCTATTTACTCAGAAAATGGAGAGCTTGCTCCATTTTACCTGCCATCCATACATCAAAACAATTCAGATAAAGAAACATAGAATTGCAGAATATCCTGAGTTGGAAGGGGCCCATAAGGATCATCAGAGTTCAATCCCTGACCCTACATGGGACAACCCCAAGAATCACACATCAAGTAGGTATAAAAAAAGACCGGAATATGCAGGTCACAGGACAAAGGAAATATCTGCAGAAAATAATGCAGCAAACGTTGCTCTAAATGCAATATTAGATCTTACTGCATTTTGCATCTTTTTATTTTCACCTTCTCTGGCTTCTGACTGCAGAGCTAGAGATTGTGAAGATTTTATCATGAGTCCAGAAATACATGATAAAGTGTGAAGTGGTCCAGAAATATCTAGTGTTCAACTTTGAGTTATTTGAAAAAGACTATTTTGAGTTTCCAGGCTCATGTTTGCAAAAAAACCTCAAAGCAGAGATTGGTGAATCATCTGATATCAGAAGCCAATTTTTATTATTATTTTAATCTTAAAAGAGTGGAGCCTTTTAGTCACTCAGGCCTGCTTTTAGCATTAGGCTTACTGTTTTTTAATAATTATGATTAGTCATATTTGTCCTTCTCTTTTCCATGCTCACTTCTGAAATACTAAAGTGCATGTGAATCAAATTTTCTTTGTTTCCCCTGGAACTGCAAGCATTACAAATGTATTTTAAAGACACAAACACTGGTATTCATTTCTAAAGACATTAAATAAGAGGTACCTTAGGGTTTTAAAATAAACACCAGAAAACAAAGTTCAGTATGGAGTCATGAATATCAGGTAGATATTAAGGTTTTTATACTAAACACACATATTTAATGTAAATTCTTACATGTCTCCTTTTCTCTCTGTGATTTAAGCTGTAACTGCTTAGGAGACAGAGCACACAGAATACCTGAAGGCTTTTCTGATCACCAAATCTGAGTTGCCAGTGTGAGAAGTGAGATCATGAGAAAGTACCTTTGTCCTTTTCCCACAAATTACACTGTTAGTTAAAACATTCTCCCTGGAGGACAGGATTTCTCTCACTTCAGGTCTCACTTTTGCTCCATCCTTTCACTGACTGGTAAAAGTTAGTACAAGTTAATTCTTGGACCTTGGGTCAATGGCTTCAGTTAAAGCATCTAGAACACCCCTCAGTGAAAAACCAGACTTACTAGTGCTGCACTAAATGAGCACAACGTTCCCATTCCATCAAGGACACCCACCCAGGATTGGCTTCAGCAGATGGTCTAGGCAATGGTTGTCATGTATCTGTGGTGTCCAATCAAACATCTGATCTCTGCATCTGGTGAATGAAGCAGACTGAATGCACCATCCTTTCTCAGGACACCACTTAGGAAAGGATCTGCTTGTTACCAAGAGGCTCAGATACTACAACTGAGTTGTGTAACTGCCACATCTTTTTTTTTCCTTCCCTGGTTAAAACATTCCAGTGACACTTCATAGAAAATAAACTTTCCTCAGTGTGGAGGAGGGTGAAGAGATGTGGTCATTGGGTCAATGATTACACAATACTCATTTTCTGGATGCTCCCTTGCTACCTGATTTACAGACAGGCCAAAAACCTCATACAGAACCATTTACCATCAGTGCAAATTTTTCCTTCTTAAGAATTTGGTCAGGAAAAGATCACAAACTAGGTGCCTAGAATATTTTGCAGCAATGGTAAAAATCCGTTTTTTTTTTCCTGATTGTTACCACTGCAGCAGCTCTGCAGGAGTTCTTAGTGTTGGTTATATCACTGAGCAAAATCAGTGGAAAAACTCAGCACAGAAAAAATTGCAAAGACTTGAACTGAAATTCTTACATAAGGGTAGGATTTTTTTTGGCTGTCATTCATGCTCTAGTCCCAATTTTGTTTTTCTGTTTTACTTTTGCACAGACATCTTAAAAGCATAAAAGGTAGGAAAATTAGAATTTTGTTATTTTTTGAATGCAAAAACATTAATACATTTTAGTAGCTTTGTGTGATTGACTCAGATCTGTGAATAGCACCATCCAATTATACAGTAGTGACTGTATTACTTTGAAATTTTGTGAAGCAGCTTGCTCTCAAGCTGAAGGAAGAAAAACAGGCAACTGCCTTACAAGAAGAAAGTTCAAAAGTGAGTAGGATGAGAAACGTGAGAAAGTTAGAACCTGGAAATTCTCTTACGTCCCAAACAGAGGAGAGCATTTAACTGCCCGTACCTCACAGCAGAATATGAAGTGTTAACACTTCAGAGAATTCCGATGACTGAACCCAGACAAACTGTAACATCTTAAGTAATGCACCAGCACCCACTTGGCAGAGCTGGAGAACAACCATTCAGGGCATTAAAGGACAGGCTGCTGGAAAAAGTTGTTAAGAACTAAAACAGCAAGCACAAATGAAAGCAAAGGAAAGCTACAGAATTTGACAGCTGTGACATCAAAAGTACCTGTGAACTTGAACATTTCAGCAAACAGAATTGTATCTGAAAAGGTTAAGTTAGGAGACAGAGTTTTAGCTACAGCTCTCAGGCTATCGGATCACCTGAAACAAGGCAGACTGAAAAAGCAAGTACAGGACAGCATTTAGTGTGCTGTCAGTGCCCAGTAACAGATACACTACTGACTGAGCTGTGGTTTTGTTGTCATTGTCTGGCAGCAAGATCATTTGTTTTAATGACCTTCTGCCATCATGTGAAAGCAATAGCTCTTTTGATTTGGCATGTGGTAAAATTAAAGGCTAATTGGTATTCCACTGACAAGATACAGTAGGTGCCTCATTGTGCTGCTGACAAGATCTGATGGATGCTGCTTCAGGTTCAAAGGAAATTAGTTTGATAGGAAAAAACCTGACCATGCCAGGTTTTCAAATTATCTACTAGTGTTCTATTTCACAAGAGATATTATACCATCCAAATTTAATACATACCAGCCAGAAAAAAACCATAATGACAATAATCCTAAATATTATTGTGGCATCTGTTTGCTGTATGAGGTTACTTTTGTATCACAGTTTTGAAACAAGCACACCTTGAAGCAGCAATAATTTAACAAGAGTTGAGGATATCAGTATAACAGTTTATCAAAACAGGCAAGTCTTGAGACCAAGAACAGGTCTCCTACTACTAGAAGTGTTACAAGAAGTCCTAAAGATTAGAGCCGGGCTGTTGGATACCTAGAAGCCCTGCACATGCTAAGTAGTTGCAGAGGTGTAGCTTATTTAAAGTGTTAGAAGTGTTACACGCAGTTTTAGAGTTATCTGGTTATGTACAATTAGTACAACACACTTTGGACACTCTGTTCTGCAGAATGTAAACAACCAGCTGTGGCATGTCCCAAGAGTTACCCAACACACACGTTGTTATTTCCAGAAAGTGCCAGAGAGGAATATAGCAGTACTTTTAATATATAGATTATGCAGTAAACAACTCTATCTGTGAGCCAGCCTTTCTGTCAGAACAGGTTTACTTCTAACATTACTTTAATGGCATTCATAAAAGCTTTACTGGTCAGAACTCAAGCTTACATTAAAGGCAAGCTTTTAAAAAGGCATGGGAACACTGGGTCTGGACTGAAGAATATAAATAAGCAGCCTTAGATTCTGAGATGCTGAGTACTCATTAGCTTCAGTGATTTCAAAGGCATTTGGACTTGAAAACCTTTATTTTAAACTTGGGATTAGAAAGACAACTTCCCAAATGCATGCCTTCCAATTATCTTCTGTTTTCAGTAGAGAACCTAAAATACAGCAAAAATTTCAGCACTCATATACACTTTCTCAATCCAGCTTTTAAGTGCCCTAGCTTTGCAAAGTAACATGAACTCCAAACAGTTATTCCAATAGCACATTATGCAGCTATGACTTCCATTATTACAATCCATTTTCAAAATACACAAACTAAAGTGGCATCATTTTTCTGTTAGGACAAAGCAAAGCAAGGTACAAAAAGGGAGCAGTCTGCGTCAAAGGGAAAGGTGGCCAGCCATAAATCCAGTCCTGTGTTCAGCCCAAATCAAAGAGCCACAACAGAGGTCATCAAAGTGCAATATCCCTTTCACAGGACACTGCACCCAAAGCTGGAGAGAATATGCCGGCTACCACAAACATCACTCTTCACCGTGAATTTTCTCATTGCAAGTGAGTGTTGCATGGTTGGCTCAGGTAAAGAAGTGAAGGCAATGAGTATGGAAAAGCCCAGTGCTAGCCCAGTAGAGTTGGCAGCCCACCTCTGCTGACTGAGCCAGGGCATTTGAGATTCAGGTTTCTATTTACACAATCAGATGTGTAAAAAAGGGAACAAACAAATGAGGAAACTGTTGCCTCTGTGCTTTTTAAATATAACTTTTTCTAAGCAAGCAGAAAGTTGCTGATTAAATCATGGCTACCCCTGTATTTCAGGCACACAAAAAACGTGCACATTCTATGATGCAGAACCTCTTTGGCAACTTTTAGATATAAATAAAATCTCTAAGCACCAGATGATAAACTGTACTCAGACACTTTAACTATTATATTTCTATGGCACAAAGGAACAGACTCTCCATCCTGGGATACCTTTTAATTATGTAGTAGTCTCCTGTGAAGATAAATAATAACTTATGCTACTGAAAAGCATGCCATGCATGAATAAATGCTGTTGTTCTCTTCCTTCAGCATCTTTCAGTCAACAGCATCTCCAAGAATGAATAAAATTATTGCATATTATTGTATTTTGTATATATAACCTTGCTATATAACCAAGTGCATTGTTCTGCAAATTTGAGTAGGTTTCTCTGGACTGTTTATTTCTTTTTTTCTTTTTTTTTTCTTACTAATTTTCTCCATATTCTTTTCTAGCACACTTTGCTGCTGTTTACACTCTTTTCCTGAAAACTCAGCCTTTCTGTGTCTAAGATCTACTACCACCACAATACCCAAATAATGATAGTTACTAGAGGTTCCCAAATCTCATTACCAGTAGAGGCCAGGCTGGTGCTGCTCTGGATCCCGCAGCAGTGAGGCTGAGCATGTTTTCTCAATAGGTGGAGGTGTTCAGTACTCACACAGAGCCAGTCACACAGATACACAGACCAAAACACAGCCCTCACGTAAGCACCAACAGCACTGGCACCCACATCCTGTTCCCCCATCTGGCTGATTAGGATGAAAGCCTGTAAGCAAGGAATGCACACATGGATATAACACAGATCCCTCCGGCAGCTGCTCTTAGACGCTCCATCTGTCCAGCAACTGGCTGCTGGATCTTCTGGTGTCTCCAGTTGCTGGCATCTGGACATAAAAGTCCCTGAGGGCCGTATCCCCACAGGCTGCTGGCTCCCAGACCCACTGGAGCACACATGCACACACTGACACACACCCTCTGGCTCTCTCTGGCAATTGGTCTTAGTCAAAATATACGCAGCTGCTGAATCCCCTGGTCTGACTTTGCCTCATGCACAAACAGGCTCTCTCACAGCTCATGATTCCATGGGTCCTTCCAACAGCTGGCTTGGAACTCCAGCTTAAAGTTCATTCGTAACTGTGATGTACACACCCACACAACACACAGGCACTCCGGTCTTTCCAGTTGCTGTCAACTTCAGACACACCTATGACATGGCCACCTGCCCAGTTGCTGGCACGAGACCTCCACGTATTTGTCTTTCCAGCTGCTGGTATCATAAGCAGGGTCCTCTGTGACTCCTGGTGCCCTCTCCAGCCACTGGCACTTACTTGTCCATCCACACAGAACAGACAGAGTCTCATCCATGAAGTTACAAATGGAGTTCTGTAACAAGGCTGGAAAAGCAGCAGAGCATGTTCAACTACATACCAGCAGCCTTGCAACTGGCCCTTATTGTCACCTCTTCCCTATCTTCTCACATTTGTCCCTTCTGAAATCACCTTGATCCTCCTTTTACCCACCTTGGTCCTTCCCCTAAACATTTTATAACAAGCCTTGCACAATCCCAAGAATCTCTGTCCCTGAATCCCATAATGACTTCAATGTCCCACTCAGGGTGATGGGATGTCTGTAGTGATCTGGCCAGCTGCTTCCATTAACTTGTCTGCTGAATTTCACACTTGGTCCCAAGGCTGACCCTTCTCCTTTGACAGTCCCAGATGCAGATCAGGGTTTTTCCCCGGTGCTTACCCAGTGACTGGGTCACTGGAATTTCACCTCAAGTCACTGCTCCTCTGTGCTCATGGCAATGAGCCTCTGATCCCCCCACGTATACCTTAGACCAAGATGCTTTCTGTCTTATTGCTACATTATCAAGCATTGCTTAACAGTTTACAAATAACTTTCAATACTGATATTCTAGATGCATCATAAGCATTGAAGAACACAAAATATAATCAGAATTACTGAACGCAAAAACTGCAGCAGACCCAAACTGCAAAGTTTTTGGTTTCTAAGTATCTGTGATCACATGTTCAAATCCCTAGGGATTTTTCCACAGACTTCAATAACTGACGGATCAGGCTAAAGGCAAAAGACTCTCTGCAGGGGGAAATAACATAACTTTAATATTTTATTTCTATTCTTTACTATTTCAATCATTTCAGGGCTTATTCTTCAGAAATTATTTGCAAGCAGATCATGACTATAGCCATGATTTGTAAGAAAATGTATGATACAAGTCAAAGCCCCACCCTGGCAGTTAGTGCTTCCCCAGACATCTGTGCAGCTAAGCACAGCACAAAAGGATCCAATGCTCTTGCTGTGAAGCTTCCAGATAATTACTTCTTCAGTTAAAACCTCTCTCTTTCAGAGAGGTCTTCAGAAAAAAATTGTTGACATGAGAATGAGCCACTAAAGTAAGACAGGAGCACAAGAGAAGGTTGTGGAGATTCTTACATAAGGAATTCTGTATAGCCATATATTCATATATGCTTTTTAACTTAAGAAATTACTGTTATGTACATATACTAATTAAAAAAAACCAAAACCAAACAAACCCAAAACTCCCCTCCAAAGCTCAACCTGTAGACTGTGGAAAATCTGCAGCCACTCAGCAGACATAATCAGTAATACCTAGTTTTTTTCCAGACAGAATTCTAAGGGTTTTGAAAACCACCATAGGACACACACAGAAACTAAGGACATTGCTACATTAAAATGTATCTTTAGGGGTCAGAATACAATAGCATTAAATATGTAATTGCCAACTTGTTGTTCAGCATAGTACTGAAAGCAGGAACCTATTGGAACAATAAAAAGGAACTCCTGATACAGGGATTTCTTTACAATTGTGAAACGTTGTTAAGAGAATAAAAGGATTACTGGAGATTTTAAGGAAAGATATATGAGTTTTGTGTGAAGTTTCAGCGGTCCAGAAATTGTATGGTAACAACTCTGCAGTTTAAACTAAAACCAACATTTTTAACTTTCAGAGTTTTCATTTATTTTATAAAACATTTAATATTTCTAATCACATAGCTATTCTCAATATGATGTTAAAAGGCAAGGAAATAAAGAACTTTCCAAATCTCAAGACACTTTTAGGGATAGAAGCTTAGAAGAACCACAGAAGAGTGGTTCTCAGCATCATGTTCAGGGCCACTCCCCTATCATCACCTCCTTTAAGTGCATAATGTTGAGCTCAAAAAACACAGCTGTGATAAAGCCTCTCAAAGAGACTGGAACTGCATCAACAGCCAGCTCCTTACTGGTTCCCAACTGGTAGGCCTTAAGGCATTTGCACTGGCACACACTCAGCACACCAATCAAGAAATTTTTGGGCAACACCAATCACATCAGTTAAGCACATGGTATTATTTCACAAGCTTTTCCACTTCCATCCTATTCTTCCTTATCCATTTTTCATGCTGAAAAGGCTGTCACTTCCTGAAAACAAACAAACAAACAAAAAACCCCACAAAATCCCAACAAAGATGATCTTTTTCCATTCGAAACATACTCTTTTTGTAACAGGGGCCTGGAGCTACAGGCAGTAGTTAAGATGCAGTTCTATGATGGACTAAGACAGCAATCAAACTGCTTCCTGGTTTGCTCTCTGCTGACTCTCTAATTAATGGTTCCCATTCGTCCAAGGGCTGAAAGATTTTTATACATTCATCAAGTCATCCACAAGGGTCACCAAGACCTTTATTTTATGTAAGAACAGCTACTCCAGAGCCCATGGTTGGATATGTATTCAGACTAAGATACTAAATAACAGAATGAGAAAAAATTATTAAAGTGCTTTAATTTTACCATGAGATAAACATATTGAGATCAGGTAAAATAGACCTGAACTCAAGTTTTAGTGCAAATAAGTGTTTTGGGTGAATTGTTTTTGCTGGAATGGATTCTTTTTTGCCTAGATGATGTGTATTAACTACTCAAATTAAATAAAAAAAAAGAGAGAGAGCACTGAAGACCAGTTCTGTGTGACCTAAGCTCCAAAACTCAGGTTTGTAAACGACCTTGCCAAGATGTGAGGGGAAACTCCAGATTTGACACAATGAAACAGAGACAGTGGATGCATTCAAGAGGCTAGAAAAACAGGCTGCATCATGCAGCAGTTGTAATTTCAAAAGATTTTAAAAAAAAATTTCCACAAACAAATGCCTAACATTAGCATCTTAGGCATAAATGTTGTGTTACTGAAATAATAGAAAGGCACCTGGTAAGTAGTATTCATGTAAAATGAATTAACATTAAACAAAAAAAAAAAAAAAAAAAAACCAACCAAACAAACCCCACCTACTCCTGCATTTATAGCCTCCCTCTCTTCCTCCAGGGGAAAAGGAAAAAAAAAAAGAGGAAGGTTGAATGACAGAATATTTTCAGTAGTTCAAAAGTGAGTGCATGGAACAAATCCATAACCTTCTGATGTGTTGCTCTCTATTTCTGGAGTTGTTCACAATGCATACTTCCCTTCTGTCCTTCAGTCAGCTGAACTCAAGAACAAAGAGGTTTAATTCAGTCAGAGAGTGGGAGGTATTAGACATAAAGAAGAGACATCTGTCACCTCCTGACTGGCGAGCAAGGTGGCACTGTCAGGAGCGCAGGCAGCAGGAGAAAGATGGCTGAGAATGGTTTGGATGTTAAGTTTAAGTCACTGTCATAACATTCAGAAGTCATCAGTAAACCCAAATACTAGGGCAGGGTTCAGTGCTGCCTTCACACTCCAGCAAGCTGAAAAACCTTGGCAACTGATCACACAAGAGAGGCCAAATTCCAGAGGCAGTGGGGATGGGTAAGCACAACTGCACCCACTTTACCAGCACTATTAATCATGTGGTGATAGAGAGAAAAACTCTGGAAATGACGGAGGAAGAAACAAGAAGTGTAAGAAAGCCTGTGCCTGGGAATCAGAGTGGTGAAGGGCTCATGACCAGTTAAGGGGTACAGCAAACATCTCAAAAATACAGTATGTTTATTCAGAAGCAACATGTTTTTAGCAAGTTTCAAGACTTTCTCCATGGTAATCTCTGTCCTTTCTTCCTCCTTCTTTGTCCACTCATGCAGAGTGATTCTTCTGCCAAGTTCATTAATTATAATGACAGGTTTGACCAAGCAGCGCTCACCGCAAAGGCCTTGTGGATGCCGTGAAAACCCGACATCCCTTGCCATTTACCCACACCCCTTCCTTACCACCAGCCAGCCCAATTCCGGCCCTTGCTTGCCCACACATGCACTCCTTTTAAGACTAGGAGTCCTCGTACAAAACCCTTTCCAAGCCTCCAAGGAATGCTACCACACCCAGCACCATCATCCGAACCACCGCTGCCAGCCCTGAATGACTCGTGTTTTCTGTGTGGAAAAAACCTCTCTGACTCTCATCCTTTTAACTCTTTTGGGGAGTATTTCACACCTGCCACGAAACACTAAACCCAAACTTCAGTGTTTTCTGAAACAGGGACCCTCCCGGGACCCAGCCTTCCTCCCGGGCCACCTCCTCCTTGCTGCTGACTCTGCCGGACCCGGCAGGGCCGGGGGTGGCTCCGGGCGCCGCCGAGGCCGCGGCCCGAGGCTCGGCCCCACGTGAGGCGGCCCCGCTTCCCGGTTGGAGCAGCCGGGGCGGCGCTTGGCGGCCGCCGTACCTGGAAAAGGAAAGGAAAGGGAAGGGAAGGGGCGCGGCGCGGCCGGCGCGGGCGGGCAGCGGCGGTGGTGCGGCTCAGCCCGTCCCGGCGACGGGAGAGGTAACCTCGGGCTCTTTTTCCTCCTCATCCCCCTCCCCGCGGCGGCCCCTCGTGGTGCGGTGTGTGCCGGGGCCGGGCCCTGCCGCAGCCGCGGCGCTCCGGGCAGCGCGGGGGCTGGGGCCGCCTCCGCCGGTGCGGGTTGGCAGCGGGGGCCGTGGGCGCTGAGCTCAGGGCACCTCCCGCGGGGCACAGAGCCACGGAGTGGGACAGGTTGGGAGGGACCACGGTGGAGCATCGGGTCCCGCCGCCCTGCTCCAGCAGGGTCGTCCCAGAGCACGTGGCACAGGATTGCATTCAGACGGTGCTTAAATATCTCCAATGAGGGAGACTCCACAGCCTCTCTGGGCAGCCTGTTCCAGTGTTCGGTCACCCTCACAATAAAGAAGCTCTTCCTCCTATTCCGGGGGCACTCCTTGTGCATCAGTTTCTGTCAGCTGCCTTTTGTCCCAGTGCCGGGCAGCACCGAGACGAGCCTGGATCCATCCTCCTGGCACTCCTCCTTCAGATACTTATGGACAATGGCGAGGTCCCCTCGCAGCCGTCTCTTTCCAGCGGCGGTGTGGGGTTTTTCAGGCTGGCTGTAATATTTTTGGAAACGGAGGTTCTCCGTGTCTCCCTGGCGAAGGGCTGAGGCAGCACAGCCCTGCCCGCGGTCTCCATGGGAGTTAATTCGCAGTCCTGCTGGAGTATTCATGGAATGAAACACACAAACGCTCTCACTTGTGAGCATCTGGACCACGGCAATGATCTACCTGCCTAGTGAAAGGAACCGTGCGACACTAATGTTATAACAAAGACAGAACGTGACAGGATAAAAGCTCAAATTTTTGTGGAGTGCTGGAAACACTTGCCCAGCTGGTTTGCCAAAACCTCTGGGAAATCCAGTGATGAAAGGGTTGGGAATTTCTATTTTTAAGCAGGTACATGTAATTTGTACTACTTGTTCACAGCTAAGAGAGAAATTACAGGGCTTCTTTTAAGCACGAGAAAACCCTAACCTAGAACTTAGTTGGTGCACCCTTGAGGGCTCTGATTGTTTAGCCCGTATTAGCAGTGACTCAGGCAGAGCTAAACAAAGGTAAGCTGGCACCTGGGGAGGTGTTCATGGCCAGTGACCTCACTGTGGTATTCAGCTTCCTCTGTTGCCTGAGGCAACACATCTGGGAGAAGTGCTGAATT
Organism: Orthonyx spaldingii; assembly: GCA_013397795.1. NCBI lineage: Eukaryota > Metazoa > Chordata > Aves > Passeriformes > Orthonychidae > Orthonyx > Orthonyx spaldingii. Next base: position 1,202,099 of record VZTJ01004275.1, read on the forward strand.
CCTAAGAAATTTAAATGTCTCTTGCTGCTTTGATACTTTGAGCAGGGCTTATTTTTTTGTTGTTGTGGGTTTTTTTTTGTTTAAGCAAATTATGAATATGTGTTGCAGAGGATGATGTAATTGGTTTCATGCAAACTCTTTAAATTTTCCTCTTTTTCCAGATTATTTTCACTACTGAAAAGGAACTGCAATGGAGAGTACGGTGTCAGTTATTTTCCTTGTATCGTTTTCCATACTGCTGTGTGAAAGTTATCACCATGGAGTGGAGACAGCTACTGTTGTGCATACATCAGAGAGAGCTTTTCCAGAAAAGACAGTGGGTGTTAATACTGACTTGGCAGGACTAATACAGAAGTTGCACCTTCAAGAACTTTTTAATCGTTACGGAGAAAACAACTCTCTATCAATTGATGGGTTTAGAAAACTGCTCCAGAATATTGGTATAGATAAAATGAAAAGGATTAAAATAAGCCACGATCATGATCATGACCACGACCACGACCACCATCACGACCATCACGAGCATGACCATGATCGTCACTCTCATCATAACCACGTTTCATTGAGTAAGAGCTCTGAGAAGACTGCTTGTCCAAACCGTGAGTCCGATGCTGGCAAAGACCACAGGAGCAGCCATGCAAAGGAGCCTCACAAAGCCGAGAACGTGGAGCGCCAGCAGAACTTTGTGCGCAGCAAGAACGTGGTCCATGAGCTCACGGCGTCCGTCATCACCGCTGCCACGGGCGGCCACGCCGAGTTCCAGAACGCGCAGCCTGGGGAAGTCAAGACGGTTGTTCGTGTGGGCCCGGCAGGCCCTGGCGCCCTCAATGTCACCGGGGGCCGCAATGCCACCGGGCTGGGTGCCAGGAAGGCAAACGAATCGCATACTTCTCCCAAGGAATTGGAAAGAGGGAGTTACCTCTATTCTAAACTGAAAAAGCAAAATACTCAAGAGGTGAGGCCAGTTCTGTTGTATTCTCAGGAATCCACATCCACCAGGAATGTTGTCATGGCTTATTTTTCAGGTGGTTATTGTTTACCTGGGTGCAAGTTTTGTGGTGTAACAATACCCATAGCCAAACACATGCAAGCAACTTTCCTTGGAACTTAACATTTTGAGGGAATATGGTGTTATGCTCACAAGGTCAGAGGAAAATCAAGTATAAACGTACACTTGGTTTAATACATTTATGATTTACATATTTAAATGTTACTAAATAGTAACATGTTACTAAAACTGGAAAACATGTACAATTTTAATCTTGCAGGTCTGCCTTAAATCAGGAATCTGTTTTATTTTCCTATTAATGGGATGAAAGTAAAAAAATCTAGTTAAGGTATTGTGATTCTTATCAAAGCTGTCTCACATTGTGATAGTGTAGAACCATCCTCCTCTAACACCTTCCCTCCCCATCTTTTGACTGTATGTAGAAAACAACTCTAAAAAAGATCATGCCAAAGCATCACATTTTACTTTAAAACAGTAAAAATTAGCACCGATAAAGAGTATAGTTGTGTTGTAGACATTTTTGTTAAACAGTCAGATCCTGTTCCATTAAAGGCTTTAAAAAGCAAGCAGGGTCTTAATGTTTGCAGCCATGTCAGGTAATTCCAAGTGGATGTTGCGTGGCGTGTGATGGTAGGTGCTGAATTAATAAGTTGTTGCTGTGTTCTGCACTGTTGAAGCAGAAGTACTGCTGTTCTTTAAACCCACTGAGACTGTGTGCAGGTTGTACAGCTATTTACTCGAGGAAGTGTATGTACAACATGCTCTGTACAGGACTTTCTACAGTAGTCACTGCTACAAAAAGGTAATTGACCTTGTTAATGCCTCCTTGTGTGGCCTTTAAAACTGACTGGAAAGTGTTAGGCTCTTTCTATTTATACATCAAAGCATCTGACCCATTTATGCTGAGAATGAGTAATAATTACATGTCATCTACCCGGCCTCCCAAACCAGCTTTCTGGGACAGGATTGGGGTGGAAGTACATTTTTTACTAAATGGGTTTGTTACCAGTTTCTGAGTTATGTTGATATAGCTGTTTTCACTTGGTGCCCCTGCATTTCAATTAAGACGGGATGTGCAGTCCTTTTAAGATATATCATGGTATTTTGATTCTAGTTGATCTTTAATACATCTCTTTCCACAGTGCTCCAATGCGTCCAAACTGATGCAGTCGCATGGAATAGGCACTCAAGTGTTGTTGACTGCTACAGAATTTAGTTATCTCTGTCCAGCTCTTATTAATCAGATCGATGGCAAATACTGCATAGTCCATGCTACTAGTGAAAAAGCTGAAACTCCTCCAAAAAGTTACTCTCTGCAAATAGGTAGGCTGGGTTTTTTTTGTAACATCGAAGCTTAATTGAAAAATGTTTATGTTGGTTATAAATCCAAGAAACCTATTTCATAGTTGTAAGAAGTGTCATTTTCTTTTGACACTTCACCAAGACTGGAAAGAAATCTTTGTGGCATACCTTTTGTTAACATCAGATTAATGGAATGATCAGGTGTGTTTGATAACAGAAATGTTAAGCAAGCAAAATAATATGCAGCTGTTACTTACTGTTGTTCCAAATCTTTTTTTTTTTACCAGCTTGGATTGGTGGCTTTATATCCATCTCTGTCATCAGCTTTCTTTCCTTACTGGGTGTTATATTGGTTCCACTGATGAACCGAGTGTTTTTCAAATTTCTTCTGAGTTTTCTTGTGGCATTGGCTGTGGGAACCTTGAGTGGAGATGCCTTCTTACACCTCCTTCCACATGTAAGTATTAATTACTGTTTTGTTCTTTATCTCAAAGCACAGAACTTGACAGCTGTATGTATTAGTGATAAACACCATCTCTATTTTGTTAATACCCATTTGGTGAGTCATTTCTCAACCCTGTTAAGCAGGTTGTTTGATGGAAAGGTTTTCCATTTGGAATGTCTGTACTATTTGTTTCACAGTCCTTAAAAGTGCAAGAACTTCATAGCATTATCCCTCTCTCTGTTTCCTGTTCTTAGTCATATGTGCTGCCACGTCCCTTTATTGTTCCTTGCATGCAGGAATTTTGCATAAATTTTCTTAGTGGTTTATTATAGTGCTGCCTCTTTTTTTCCTTTTTTTCCCAGTTTAATGGGCTTTAGAGATAATGGAAATTGCTCACTGAATACTTTAAATGTGAAATGGATAATCAACTATTTTTTGTGATAAGCCACTTATGTTGATGGCTTACCCATCGTGATTTTTTTTAACAGAATCCATAATTTCTGAAGTCCTGGGGAAAATACTACTTGATAGATTTTGGAATTGCTGTTATGTAATAGGGACAATGAAATGGGAATATGATTGATAAATTTCTACCTTTCTTGAAGTTCTTAAACAGACATTCTTCCCCTCCCCCTCCCAAAAGTAACTTGTTCCAGTTTTCAAAGAAGACGGATAAAAGTGACTGCAGATTCTGTGATGGTTTCCCAGTCCTGCCTGTAATCCATCAGGTGGTTCTTTTTCCTGTCGGTTAATTTTGCATTTGCTGTGTGAGGTTATGTAAATCAAAACACATGTGAATGAGATGTGCAAGAAGTTTTTTTTATTTCTGAAAATACCAATGTCCAGTAAGGAGGCGAAAAATGTCAGACTTGCTTTAAAGACGGAAAATTGCAGCCAACTTCCTTGTACGAAAAGTTGTTTGACATCTGCGAGTTTTCTTAGATGGGAAACTAACTGATGTGCTGGCTGTGACCTCTGCTTAAAACATGGTTTCCTTGGCAGTGTCAGGAGTTTGTGTGGGGGCAGCCGTACACCTTGGGTTAAGGAGTGTCCAGGCAGCTTCAGCGTGTGGGTCACTGCCAGGCCTATTCTCAGTCCTTGCAATGTTTCTTCCTATCAACAAATTTCCAGTCAACAGATTTCTTTGTAATTGTCTGTAAGCAGAGCATTTGCCCCATGAAAATTGTCGAGTCTGGGCTCCAGCCATGAGGAAAATGATGTGAAGAATACTTTTTTTGTTTCTTATGTTCTTTTGCATATAATGACTTTCCCCATTTCTTGTCCCCTTAGTCTCATGGAAACCATCACCATCACCACGAAAAGCCTCTGCTTGATCAAAAAGGCTCTATGTACAAACACCTTGTTTTTCAAAGCACAGAGGAGAGTGCATACCTGGATTCTACATGGAAAGGACTTACAGCACTTGGAGGCTTGTACTTCATGTTTCTAGTGGAGCATTTAATCACTTTAATAAAGCAATTTAAAGACAAGAAGAAAAAGGTAGGGTGACTATTACTTTGAAGCTCTATTGTATTGCATGCTAATTTCTGAAAACGCTTATTAAAAAACCTCTCATGAATATCATGTATCTTTTGATTTAATAGCAATGGTTGACTGGATTAGTGTTAGAATTTCATTTATATTGGGGACACATACACTTCTGAAATACGTGATAACCTTTTTGTGTGGTCCTTTTATTAAGGGCTCTTAGCTGTTTTCATAACCTGACAATATAGTAGAGGCTTTGACATCTCAGGGAATTGTTTAATAAGCAAATGTCCAGTTGCATCTTTAGTTTTAACAGAGTGATTTAAGAACTCACTTCATTACTGACTTCCTTCTGACATCTTGACACAATTATAACTATCTGAACTGGTTTTATTATTATTTTAATTCAAACTCTGGATGCAATAAGCTTGCATTGTACAGTTATTGTACTGCTGTTGAGGAGGGCACTTGCACAGACAGGTAGGGGTTGGCAGTAAGTGCTTACATAAATAAGTATCCAAGTACGCTGTAGAAAATTACTTCATAGAATAGCATTCCATGTGGAAATGCAGTCTGTCAAGCTCCTTGCTGCTTTCCCCTCTCTCCCCCAAAAAGATCAATGCAGCTCTCAGATGGTTATGCTGGTTTTTATGTGTAAGGTAAATAACTGAGTTTTGGCAGGTCATAAGTGTTGGTAACTTGCCAATTACTGGTAACAGTCCTTTAAAGACCAGTGTAGCCAGGAACAAAGAATGATATAAAAACTGACTCAGTAAGCAAGATTAAGCAGAAGCTGGTGATATAATAGAATCATAGAGTAGTTTGAGTTGGAAGGTATCTTAAAGGTCATTTGGTTCCAACCAATCCTAAGCTTTGCTTGAGGAAAGTTAGTAAATACTAATTACTTAGTTTAGAAATAGCTAATTGCTAGGCTACCTCAAAGACTGATAATCTCTGTTTAGTTTTCTTGTTAAATTGCTCATTAAGGCAGCAGTTGCAGAGCAGATACCATGTAAGCTCTTTGATCATGGGAGGTTGTGTTGGTGCAGTTTATACTGAAGCTAAACTAACTGTGAGCTTTCCCTATCTCTAGTTAAATTTGTTTGACAGGAAAGAACATGAAGAGTTTCAACTAAAGCAACAATTTTGTCTCCTGACAGCCACAAGGAATGCATTTCCTGTTAGACTAATTACGCCCTCCTAGATATTGAGTCACTGATCATACACTGTTGTGATACAGACTTTAGTGAATGAGGAGTAGAGCTCTTACTTGGTTTTCTTTCTGTACATTATAAAAAACCATGATGTTGACATTATAATAGAAAAGAATTAGCAGAATAACTTAGTGTTTAATGTGTTTTGCTTCTCAGATGAAAACTCTACTTATTTCTTGTGAAAAATGTAGGGCATTTATGTGTGTGGGTTTATTTGTTTGTGGTGATTTTTTGTTTTGTTTTGTTTTTTTCTCCCCTCTTATGGAGCCTGAGAAACCTTTGTCATCTTACTTTACTTAGTTTCTAATATTCCTCTTCTGCACTCTTTATATGGCTTCTGTGTTGTCCTCTTTCTGTGCAGGCTGCATAAATGTTGTGAATATAATGTTGCTCATGTATATCCTGAAAAATAAGTAAAATATTCATAACTGCAGTATTTTCTTTTGGAATAAGAAAAAAAATGAAGATGATGGAGAAAGTAAGAAGTTTTCAGCGAATGAGGAAAAGTTGGATACGGATGATCGTAAGTCTCATTAATATCACACAGTTGTTATTTTGTGACAGCACTGTTTGAAAAACACTCTGATTGATGGCAGCTCGTAGATCTGCTGCTTACTGTAGGTTGGATCACTGCCTATTTGAATTATTTTGAAAACAAAACCTGTCTGTGTGCTGATATGTGGAGGACTAGCTCTGCTGCTTTCCTTTAAAAAGGATCAGTGGATGAGAAGTAGTGGATTCATAGTTTTGGAACTTTAAGCCTTTTGATTCTGGATTTAGCAGCAGAAGGTGAAGTCATTCTGTGAAGACTGCAATACAACTGTGCCTACTGACTTCTACACTTCTCTTTGGACTGCTAGATGTTATATGCATGACTCATTATTTAGATTTCTGGGTATCTTAAGTCTGGATTTTGTTATTTTGATTGATTATCTATTTATAAGGGTAATAACATAAAATTCTACATGATACTTGATGTAACATTCAGAGTGCAAATGCCCATGTGTCCCTGAGATCCAGCTTTAAGCCAAAACACACTTACTTTTTAGCTCTTGTTGCTGAAAGAGATGCTCAGTTTTTCAGAGTAATTTTATAACTAATGAAAGACTTGTCTGTAATGTAGAAAAAAGGTTGTATTTATTAATTTAATTGCAGGGGAAGAATTTATCAAGTTTCAGAAATTAGTTAAAATAACCAACTGTGGTGTGCCAGCAGCATTTATATGAGGGTATTTCATGGTCTGTGTTGATGACTTTATTTTTTGGTGTTTATTTTTGAGGTGTTAAACTAAAGTGCCTGTATTTGTCTTGAAATACAGGAGTTTCCAAAATTGTGTATAACATAATCTTCTTCTATATCCTTATTCTTTGGCCCTGAGATGATGCCATGTGCTTTCCAGATACTTGGTTTTTCTGAAGCAATTGAACTAACAGTCTTCATGCTGTGAAGCTGGGACTTGGAGCCTTTTGCTGTTATGTTTAAGTTGCAGTGGGTGTTAGATTAAAAGATTTTTTGCCTTTTAGGAAGCATTTGTGGGCATAATGTAAGGGCTGCTTCAGCAGTAGGGGACAGAAACTAAAAGTTTTCCGTATTTTGAACTATTGGAAGTTGTGTCTGAAACCTGAATAAGTTGTGGAAACCCTTCAAAAAAATCTTCTGGTGCAAGAAGTTGGATTATCAGTCTCAACTTCTAAACTTCTTTACTGCTTCACATATTCAAACTGTTTATTGTATCTTTTCCTCCTAGGTGATTTTAAAAATGTGTAACATTATACTCTGTGTTTTTGTAACAGGGCCTGAGGGCTATCTAGGGACAGACTCTCAAGATCCATCAGCCTTCATTTCTCAGCAGCCAACTGTACAAGAGGAAGAAGAAGTGATGATAGCTCATTCTCATCCAGAGGAGGTTGACAATGAATATGTGTCCAGGGGCTGTAGAAACAAATGCCATTCTCACTTGCACGATACACTAGGACAGACAGATCACCTTAGTCACCATCACCATGACTACCATCATATTCTGCATCACCATCACCATCAGAACCATCACCCCCACAGCCACAGCCAGCGCTACTCACGTGAGGAACTGAAGGATGCAGGGATAGCAACTCTGGCATGGATGGTGATCATGGGAGATGGACTACACAATTTTAGTGATGGACTAGCAATTGGTAAGTGCCAGCTTGCATGCTGCAGCTTTCTGGGATGTGAAGGCAGTGAAGTCTTGTGGCTGTCACTTAATCTCTGTTAGGGACGTAGCTAATTAGCAGAGGATCTTTGAAGCCTAAACTTTTTTCTGAGAGCATCATCTGAATGAGTAAGAAGAATCTCCAGCTTAACAACCTGAAGGTCAGTGATATATGAAACAGAAATTACGTGCTTACAGCTGTTTCTTCAGAACATCTATGAACTTTGCTTAATTTCCTACTTTTGAAGAGTTAAAGCTAACATTTTTCAAAACTAAAGCTAGGCAAAAAAGAAAAAATTAAGATTGACTTTGTATTTCAGTGCCTGCAAGTGCTCAGCAATTTTTTAAATTTTAATTGCTTTTTATGACAAGCTTGTATTTTTCATCACATACAAAGTAAATGGTTTTTTTTTTCACTTCATTCAAGCCACTGGTATAATTGGCTTCTTTACTTCTTTTTCTCTCTCCTCTTATCATGCAGCAAGGTCAGGTTCTGTATTAGGCAGATCTGCCTGCCTGTACTGGTTCCTGGTTACACATCATGTGTAAGTTCCTCCAGAGCACTGGTGGGTAGAGAAATGGGGCCCTCATTTCAATCTGTTTCAGCCTGAAAATTTTATTTTCTGAAACAGTGGTCATACCATACTCAAAACCTTGTTCCTAAACTTGAGCATAATAGTCCATTTAAAAAAAATTATGAACAGGTATGAACAGTTATTTTACTTGTAAACAAACAGTTTATCTTTTTGTTCCTGCTTACTTCATGCCCCTATGTTTCCGTTAATGTGTGTAGTTGCTCAGTCTTTTTTTTTAATGCTTCAGTGAAAATATTTCTCTATCAGAAAAATAGTAGATTGAATATTTTGTTTTGGACTTCTGTCTGCGAGGTCAGGTTTGGGAACTCTCGTGTTTTTCCTACAAGGAGAACTAGATTACAGGTATTTTGAATTTAAAAGGTTAAAGTAAGTTACAGAAAGTGAAGTCAAATCAGTAATCTTCAGTACTTACACTAATCTTTTCTGATCTTGACTATTGTATTTAAAACTAATCTTTACAGGTATTGGATTCATTTTCAGGTTGTTTAGCATACTGGAGGCAGTTCAGCACTATCAGTCTTTCTGTAAATTTTATTGTAGGAAAAAGTTCATTCTTGTTTGAAGAGGAAACCCAATAATAACTATTTTCTCACAGCAATATTTGCAGTTGTTCAGAGTCAGTCAATTCAAAGTATAATGTGAAAAGAGACTTTCTGATTTAATCTCATTTTTGATGAAAGTTGAAGCATGAAATGTAAATTTTTGAGTAGATCAGTAGTGAAAATGTGGTAGAAGGAAGATTTGCATACAAATGACACACAGAATCAATTACCTCTTGGATTTAGGGAGATTTGGGAAGGAGCTATGACTTTATAGTTATGAAGGGAAAAGTATGAGAAAGGTTAATAAATGCTTATTGAACAAGTGAGAGCAATAGCTTTCAGAAGTCATGCTGTGTAGCTTGTTCAGCCTAATGGAAATATGGGTTTCTTTCAGTTCTATGTGTGCTTAAAAGTATTATGGGAAAACATCTATTTGATGGTGTTGTGAAAATGCCAATGTTCCTTGTGTAGTAGTTCATCTGTATTTTAAAGAAGACGTGAATGCTTATGTAAAGATAGCTTTAGCCAGCATAACCCTTCATTTAAGTTCATTCACTTCATGTGATTTGTTATTCATATGTTCCATCAGTTACTTTTTCCCCTCAAATCTGTTGTGCTAATTATGTAGGAACAAGATTTAAAAGTGCTTGTTTTTTTATTAAGGCGTGGAACAGTTGCATCTGACTCATTTGTGCAAAAGGATCATCTGTGATTTGAACTTTTATGTGTAATTACAACTAAATAAGTAAAATGCAGAACACTATTTTTACACTAGTCTTGCATACATATTTTTTTTCTTTACCTTTTGAGAGAAGTCATGTCTTAAACATATATTTTAAGATATATACCAATGACGCTATTAAATCAGCATCTTGAGAGGGGATAGTGCCAGATATATTAATTTCATCTTCAGTTTCTTAACATTTCAGGACTTCTTTTTAGCAGTGAAAAACTAAAAATAGATATTCTTGATATTTAAGCTTGTACTTTGATTTTTTCTTACTTTTCCTCTTTGAACTTCATAAGAATTAAGTTTGCCATGGTCTTGTCTAAAGGTCTAGTGCTTGGTGCGTCACCTCAGCCCTTACTTTCTCCCCGCTTTCCCGCAAATTTGCTGTTGGTGCCGTCTGTTTTATCCAGATTGTTAGTGAAGATACTGAAGAAAATGGGTTGCACTTTTTGTCCTGGTGAACTCTACTTCTTACTCAGTAGCCATCAGGCTCTGCTAGCCCAGCAGTCCAGTCAGTGTGCAAGCCCATATTTCCTCTTTGCCCAGGTGAGACTGCTGTAGGAGATAGTGTCAGAAATCCTACTAAAGTTAATCCTACTACAGGTCTGTTATATTCACCATCGCTATGGTCAACTATCTCCTCAAGCTGGATGCAGCTTTTGAAGAAGGATTTTAAGAGGTTATTCAACGTGATCTTTTCAGGAACTGAGATGACATTGTCCGCTCCTGAGTGAGAATGACACTTGACTGCTCCTGGGTCCCCTTCTTTCCCTTTCTTAAAGATGGGAGTAATGTTACGCTTTTCCCAGAGTTCCATTGGGGCCTTCTATAGCCGTGGTTTTCCACACGTCAGACAGCAGCTTTTTAGTCTCACTAGGAACTCTGTCAGTACCCTTAGGTGAGTCCCATCCTGGGATGCAGCTGAGCATTCCATTTTTTTCTGCATTTCTCTGAACTGTTGCTTCTGTGGTTTGCTGTCTCTTTCTTTCTGGAATGGAGCTAGGGTCTGAGATGAAGGCTGTGCTGGTGCTTTGCTTCTTGTTATATCTCCTGCTTATTTATTTTCCTCAACTATCAACAGACCTGAATTTTTTCTGAACTCTGTTTCTTGGCTAACATTCTTACAGAACTGTTTCTTGTTATCCTTGGTGTCTTGTTAGTTTTAGATCTAGCTGTGCTTTGGTCTTCCTCCCTTTTGTTCCACTGCTTTTAACTTCCTTGTTGCCCATCTTTGTTCCTATTTCTTGTGTGCTTCCTTTTTGAATCTTAATTTATTAGGACATGCTGCTTAGCTGGGCACATCTTCTGTGAGTGTTCCTGCACAAACAGGATTGTTTGTTTGTGCATCTGTGTGCTTTACAAACTGGCTGCCCCTTCTGGGCACATTATCCCTTTTGATTGATTGCCAGGGTATTCTACACTGCAATTCCTTAAATAAGTCAGAGTCTGCTTCGTTGAAGCCTAGAGTCCTAATTTTGCTTCTTCCTCTTCCATCCCTCATGCTCAAAAGAGTTGTTCTTTGCTGTATTTGTCATTAGTCTTTTCCTTGTTTTTGAGCAGCAGATCAATTACAATGCTAGTCCTGGCTGGCTTTTCTGTCATTTATAGTAGGAAACCATTACCAATACATTTAAGGAATATTCTGGTTTGTGTGCGCAGTACTGTTACCTCCACAGCTGAAAACTCTTGTGTGAATGGTGATGTGCTGTGTTCATAGGTAGGATTATCCACCACCTTTTCTTGGTTAGATGATTTGTAACCTTATTCCTAGTGTTACTCTGGTCTTGACCGAGAGATTGAATAGGCACATGGAACCACTGTTCAAACGTACTTTTATACTGGAGCTCTCTGTGGTCAAGGAACCCCTTTATGTAGGTAGGCAAAAAAAATCCCAAAGTGAATTGTGTTCTGTCCCTGTAGGCAGTTGGTATCTGTCCATGACAGGCCAGAGAAGCTTTGATGGTGTCTCCACAGCATCATTCAGGCAGGCTCTGGGCAACCCATGGATTTCCTGGGGCAATAGGTCAGCAGGTCTGTCTCTCCTGCACAGGAGGGAATCTCTGATCTGTAAAAAGAATCTTTCCTTTCTTTTTGTGCTGCTGGCCCTAATCTGATGTCCTGAACTGCTGGGCAAGGCAGGAGTCATTTATCCTCTGACTGCTGCCGGGGTCATGACCATGTTCTTCAGATCAGTAGCTGCAAATGGAGAGAGAAGATTCTTCCTGTTGCTATACTTCATTGTTTTCAAATGTTACTCATCTGAGAGCTCATATTTCCGATTCCAGTGCTAATTTGGTCCTGCCTTCCTCCTTAATCTGAGGGGCTTGGGCTCTTGCCTATGTACAACCTCTCCTGAAGACCCTCTCAATCCCGTTTGTTAACACTCATCCAAAGATGCCTGCTCACCACTTCCTGCGTCCTCTTGTCTGGATGCCACAGCACACATCCCAGACATAATGTTGCAGCTGTTGTCATCACCTCAGGGAGGAGCATCAGTCATTTCTTGCACTTGAAGACCTGGATAGCCGTGTCTCCCTCAGGAGTTAGGTCAGCATGTAGTTTCCCCAGTGAAAAGAAGGGATTGTCTCCAGTGGAGTCATTGCCATTGTAGTTCTTCCTCTGGGAGTAGCACTCCTGGGTCCCTTGTGTGCCAGCCACTGTGACATGGCCTCGTGCCTCTTTGACTGCTTATTGGCAGCACTTTGTTTGCTGGCAGTCTCCTGGTAGCAGCTGAAGAGGAAGCTGGATATGGCTCTGCAGTCGTGGAGAGACTCTCCATGCAGCTGGGGACCTGACATGCTGTGTGTGAGCTGTGGCTCAGCTCTGCAGTGTCCTGCATCCTCCTGAGCTGCTGCCAAAGAAGAAAAATGGCAAGCAACGGGAGGAGCAGAGAAGACAAGAAAGATGAGGACTATGGGACTAGTTTAAGGGGTTTTTGTGGTTTTGGGTTTTTTTCCTCTGCTTGAAGTGTGGTAGTTACTTAAAAGCTGCCTAGAATTTGGTCTTTCACTGTTGATTTTATAGCCTCTTACTGTTGCTTTGACTTTTCTTTTTTAAAGTGTCTGACTCAGATAGAGTTAGGCTGCTTTCTTCCCTTTGTATCTTAAAAAAAAAAGTATTTACTGATAGTATTTCCATTTATTTCATTTTTTGGGAAGGGTTATGTTGTTGAAACGTATTTGGCTTAGTTCAGAAATAAGATAGTGAAATGTGATTTACTTTAATAGCAAGATTCGGAAGAAGAATTTTTCAACTTAACAGCCATAAACAACTGTTCAGTTAAAGTTTAAATGCTTCCACAAAGAAAAAATTGAGTGAAATATATGCCCTAATATGACACAAGCATGTGCAACAATGCTTCTGCACTTTATGTCTGAATATGCAGTAATGTTTTGTTTGCTTTTTTTTTGTCTCTTCATAGGAGCAGCCTTTACTGAAGGGTTATCTAGTGGTTTAAGCACTTCTGTGGCTGTATTTTGCCATGAATTACCTCATGAGCTAGGTAAGACCCCAGCATTTCCATATGCTGCATGTGTATGTACTTACAGGTGCATGTGGGAGAATGAAATTTGATCAGAAAACTTCATCTGTGGCAGGTTGTCTATTCAAGGATACTTCTAATTTACTTAAAGGCTGTTTAACCATTTCTTAATTTAATTAATCCTTTAAAAATCTAAATATTTCGGCCACTTTGTTTAAAACTGTCTCTTGCAGTTACTTACAGCTGTTTCTGTCTAATTTAGTTGTAGTTTTAATTCTCCTTGTATATAACATAAGTTGTGAATTGCAGGAGAAATGCATGACAGAATTTGCTTTTCTCACATCTCTCCTTAATTTTATTCTCGTGCTTGTGCTGCTAAAAGGAAGGTCACGATTAGTCGAAGTACTTTCCGCATAACATTTGCTGCTTTTTCATTAAGTCTTGCAAAGAACTGCTGTAGCTCTAAATTAAACTTGAAACTACTTAGAAATCTTTCTGGAAACAGTTTGTCTTTCAAGCTCAAGTGATTTAAATTCATGTGCAGTCCCATGAGAGATTATTGTCGTGTCTTACAATATGAGTTCAGCATTTGGCCCTTTTGAAGGGCAGCTGGCAAGAACAGGCTGGATGTGCTTAGTTGAACTCGAGACGAAGCTGATCTTTCCAGTTGTCAAATCATTTTGGATGTGCAACTGGTGTTTATTTCTTAGCTGTCATGGTCGCAGTCATACTTGGTGTGTAGAATGAAGAAAAAACAGTTTGCTTTCACTTTTTTTAAGGTTTAATTCCCCAGAGAGTAGAACATTCAGTTTCATTTAATGGAGCGTGTAAACCAGTATGTGTAAGCATTGAACTCTTTCTGTATAAACAGTTTGATATATTTGTACAGTAATGTTATACAGAAATACATTATTGTGGAGAAAACATACCTGATTTTATGGGTTGGGAGGAATAGAGTTTTGTTCATATTAATCATGGAACTTGTGTTAATTATATGTACTAAATGTTGTTAGTTCAGATATAAGAAGTGAATTCATGTTATGGATCTGATAATGTTAGATTCAGCTGTTCTGTTGGTTTTAGAAATAAGAAAAATCTTTTAAAATTTAAATTGTACTTCTTTAATCAGAACAGAAAACTTGATAGGAAATACCTTCTTTAACAGAGGACATGAAGTGGCATAGGAATATTGAAACAAATGGGACTAGTTGATATTAATTGGGATTAAAATTGTATCATTGTTGTTAATGCTAAACAATATTTGTAATATACCAGTTCATCTTAATTGCAATAGCTTGTAGCAAAATCTGTTGTAACAAATTACCCATCTCAGCTTTGAAAATCGTTTACTTTAACTGGAGATAACTTACAACGAATCCATTTTATTTTCAAATAATAAATTTATATTACTCTGGTTTAGAAAAAAAAAATGTTCTGAATTACAGAAAATCTGTTTCTGGCTGGTGGTCTGTCATTCCTTCAAGTAAAAATAAGATATTAAAGATCATTTACAGAAATTAATAAAGAAAATATTTTAAATTTATAAAACAGATTAAAAGTACAAAGAACAGTTACAGGATAATAGGTTGAATATGCAATTGAGTGGGAATATTTTATTTTAGAAACACTCATGCATATCAGGTACTGCAGCATTTTACAGTGGTGGTTTAAATGCAAACTGCATGAGGATATGAAGTTATTAGAGACCATCCAGAGGAGGGCAATGAAGATGATGAGGGACCTTGAAGGGAAGCCATTTGAGGAGTGGCTGAGATCACTTGGTCTGTTCAGCCTGGAGAAGAGGAGACCGAGGGGAGACCTCATTGCAGTCTGCAACTTCCTCATGAGGGCAAGAGGAGGGGCAGACACTCTCGTGTCCTGTGGCCTGTGACAGGACCCGAGGGAATGGCCTGAAGCTGTATCAGGGGAGGTTTAGGTTGGATATAAGAAAAAGGTTCTTCACTCAGAAGGTGTTTGGGCACTGGAACAGGCTCCCCAGGGAAGTGGCCACAGCACCAAGCCTGAGAGTTCAGGGAGTGTTTGGATAACACTCTCAGGCACATGGTGTGACCCTTGGGGATGATCCTCTGCAGGGCCAGGAGTTGGACTTGATGATCCTTGTGGGTGGGTCCCTTCCAAGTCAGGATGTTCTGTGATTCAGCAAAAAGCTGCTTCTTTCAAAAATCCTAAGACTTTAAAGTTATAAACTTAGCGTATTTGCTGCTGTGTTGTTGTTCATGTGCACCCTTTAATTTTCTGTCCCTCAGTGATTTCTGATTTTATGAAGGAAAAAAATAAGGCAAATGACAGCATAAAAATAGCTTAGTAATGCTGTAAGTAAGAGAACTGTAAATAAGAAAACACTGCAATACTTACCCAAGAATGAAAACCTTGGTTTTTGTTTTTTTCCCCCATTTTAGGAGATTTTGCTGTCCTTCTCAAAGCTGGTATGACTGTCAAGCAAGCTGTGCTTTATAATGCTCTGTCAGCTATGCTGGCCTATCTTGGCATGGCGACTGGGATTCTTATTGGTCATTATGCAGACAATGTTTCCATGTGGATATTTGCACTTACTGCTGGCTTGTTCATGTACGTGGCTCTTGTGGATATGGTAAGTGACCAGACCTATTTGAATTTTGTATAACACAGCTTAAGAATTAATGGTTTGAAGTAACTGTTTATTTTGAAGGCATTTAACACTTTCTTGTTTGTTTAGGTACCTGAAATGCTCCACAATGACGCCAGTGACCACGGATGTAGCCGGTGGGGATACTTCCTGTTACAGAATGCTGGGATTCTCCTGGGTTTTGGGATAATGCTGCTTATCTCAGTATTTGAACATAAGATTGTATTCAGCATAAACTTGTAATCCTGTTTGCCAGGAAGACAGCTTGGTTTTAAATTATAAGTGGTAGGGTTTTTTTGCTATGAATTTCCTTAATGGAAAGGTACATTTGATATAGACTAGATATTTTTATTGGTGTGCTTTGTTGTTGTGTACTTCCCTCCCTTCTTGCCTGATAGAAAGGAACACTGTAAAGTCTGGGGTTTGTTGGGTTTTTTTGTTTGGTTTTTTTTTTTGATTGTGTTTTTTTTACTTGGGATTTAGCATTGCTTATGGTACTGTGGAAAGTGGTACTTAGTAAAACATGGTTCAAGTGCCAAATCTTTATTGTTTGTATTGTCTGTATTGTTTGGGAGGCTAGGTTGTTTTTTTACTGAATTTATTTACTGTATGTAATTATATGGGTTTTTTTTACTTCAATGGTTTTGTTGGTTTAAAGAGGTAAAACAACAGTGGTTTTTATTTTAGCACAATTAAAATCAGTGGATACAAAGCACAGTGAACGAAGTAAAACGAGAACAAGACACGTAATGGGTAACGTGTTTATTGGTAGAAACCCATCTCTTCTGCACCCACCTGGTTTATATGGAAAGGCAGATGAGTCCACTTCATCATTTGTGATGGTGCTGGTTCTCTCAATAGCTTGTAGATTCCTGTGTCTTATTGCAGTTGGTTTCTACTCTAAACAAATTAATGTGAAATCATGTTTTAAGTGTTTACATCAAATGTTTTACTTGTTTCATCCCTTCTGATATGAGTTGCTCTTCACCGATTTTCAAATCAGCAACAAAAGACCAGCTCTTAAATTGAAAAAGCTTTAAGATATGTGAATTCCATCAAAAAGACTTTAAAAGCAGTGCTCTATCCCACTTACACTGCCTGAAGTGACAAAGGTGTATTAAAGCCTGTTTGATATCAAGGGGAGGAGTGCTACAGGCTGAGATAAACAGTCATTTCCTACAACAGCTTCCTGAAGTAAAGTGTTGATTTACTTTGCGAAAATGAGCTGTGTGGGAGAGCTGCCTACTTCTAGTTCAGTGTGATTGCACACAAACCTGTGCTATATTGTTTGCAAGAACTAAAGCTGAGAAATCCAAAATAGCATAATTTCTTTGGTAGCATATCTAGGGAAGCAGTGTGTTAAGGATAATAAGTGTGTACTTACACATATGTATTTTGAGCCTACAGTCTTAATATGTTTAACCACGCTGAATGTAACTGAAGGAAGAAGGTTGAAAAAACAACAGAAAAAGAAATAAATTCTTCATTTGCAGGAAGGGTGAACATATAAAAGTTGTTCAATGATGAATAAGTAACAGAATTATGCTATCTTACTAGCTAGCTTTAAAAATCTCAGAAATAAAACAATTAGAACCTATTTCTGATCCACTGCTTCAAATCATCAGCTGAATAAAAAGCTTGAACAACAGAGAAATGTTTGATAATACCATATATGAGAGGTTAAAATAGTTTGTTGGTCTGTCATACAATGGAAGCCAAGAACTATCACCTCAGAAATAGATGTTTTCAATTAATTGAGAGGTTTAAGGCTTTTTTAGGAGTTGAGAAATGGGTACCACAGCAGTTTTTGCAGCCAGTAGATTATTAGCTTCTCCTGCTTCAGCCTTTCCTCAGGTTAGCAAGATTGATATTTACTCTTCTGCTCACAGTGATGAAATCTGTTCTGTGCCTCCTTTGAAGCCAGGGATTGAGAAAGATGTACTTCCTTCAGCTCTCCTAATGCAGCTCTGTGTCCTGCCGGGCTTTGTGGGACTTGAGCACAGTTGTTTACCCGTGGTGTGGAAAAATGTCATAAATGCAGTGCACTTCAGCCCATGGGGCTTCCACCTTCTGCACCACACTCCTGGCTACTACAGAAACTGGGCATCTCTGTAATCCTGGGGGATTTCAGACTTGGATGAGCTCAGTTTGCTTTGAATTTTTCACTGCTGTTTCTGTTAGCCTACAACCGTAATAGCTGCCAGTTCAGCTGGACTTCTCAGCTGGATATGACACAGGAAGCAGGCAGGTAGCCTAGTGTTGCTCAAGGGATTCTAAGATCAATGACTAAATGATGGAGATAAATCTACAAATTTCAGTGTTTCTGGTGGGTTCTTGGCTGGCTTTCGATGTACTCCACTGACATTAAAATATCCACATATCAAAACAACGTTGCTAATTTAATAATATGAAAAATGAATTGTCTTTAGAGCATGTGGGCAGAAATGTCTCTATCCTGTACACAAGCATATTCCACCGATTCAGTGCTCTTTAATCATTGATGGAAAAATGTCCATGACAGGCAGCTGTCCAAACTAATAACTGAGATTATAGACTGAAACTTGCTGTAGTTTTGTATCAGCCGGATGGTGAAAGGTTGGTTGGATTTTTTTGTTTGTTGTGAGTTGGTTTGTTTGTTTTGTTGTTTTTCTGTGTCAGCCTTATCAAGTAGAATCTGCATTTGTTGCAAATGTACTTGTGTTGAAAATACTCATGGTTTGGCAAACTGCTAGGGCAGAGCCTCTAAGTAGCCCTTTATTTTTATGCGTACATTTTTTGCAGCAGTTTTTAATGTGCCTGGCTACTCTGGATAAGAAAGGGAAGGGTCTGTTTTGTGTATCTGTCTGTAGCTTAATTACGGTACAGAACTTAATTGTATATGCTGTTACAGCCACCTTTAGTGCCTGTGCTAGATGCAGGTAAATGGAATAAGCAGACAATGCTGGAATCAGTGTTGGGGTTTGTTTTTGGTAGCTTTATTCTTCTAATGGTTTTGGCCGGTATTTGTACAGACAAAGTGTCATGTACTTATTTTGTGCAGAAGGAGTCAGAGCAAAGGTGTGGAGGTTCTTAAGTTCTCTGGCCTGTGGGGCTCAGCTGCTGCTACGGTTTCTCTGCATCCTTTGTGCCTAAATGTGGTGGCACGTGTGTTGTGGGAATGCAGCTCATTTATGTGTATATAAAACACAGCCCCGGCTAAAACGGAATTCAAAGGCTGCTGCCTGAACTGAGACACCAGTGCAATTAAAATCTCTGTGGAAAAACTGGGTTGTGTTTTCCACGAGCAAGAAACAAAAAGATGTTTTAATGAAATGGGATTTGGGTTGTTTTTTTTTTTTTATTTAAAGTACCTTGGTGTGTATATATATGATCACTGTAGCTGTTACTGTATTGCTGTGTGCTAGAGAAAATAAACCACTGAACCAAACCGCAGGCGTTTCAGCGTTTTTCTCAGTGATGGAGATGCGGCGATACTGTGTTTCCTTAGGGTTTCCCCGGGCGGGGCGGGGCGAGGGCCGGGCTGGGGCCGCCCCTGCCGGAGCCGCCCTGCCGCCGTCATCGCGCCGCGCCGGCGGGGCCGGGCCGGGCATGGCTGAGGCGGCGGCGGGGCCGGGCGGCGCGGAGCGCTACTTCACACGCTGGTACAAGCCAGGTACCGCCGGGCCGGACCGGGCCGGGCCAGGCTGGGCAGGGGCGGCGGCGGGGCCCTGACTCCTCTGTGCCTTTCTTG
>VZTJ01004275.1:1221477-1270978 GCA_013397795.1 Orthonyx spaldingii
GGCGGCCGTGCGAGGACTTCTGCGTGCTGCAGCACTCCAACAGGCGAGTGGCCGGCGGGGACCGGGGTCCGCCTCTGCCCGCCGGGTGCCAGCGCTCGGGAGGCTCGGGCTGCTTTCGGCCAGGGCGCTGCCGCAGCCCCGGCTCTCGCCCTGCGCCCGGAGGGAGCGGCGGTGGCGGCTGCAGCCCTGACCTGGACAGGGCTGGCCTGGGACACAGCACCAGGCGAGCCTGCGTTGTCCAAGCAGGTGGGAGGATGGGAGAGTGACAAATCAGCCTTCCCATCCTTTAATTATTGCTCCAATGAGAACAGTGGGGCTTGGCCTCTTCGCCCGCCACACCCTCCCTCACCCCCCGTACTGCTCAGCAGTGTCCATGGTGCTGCCCTCGCTCCCTGCATCCTCGCCTACTGAAAGGGCCACATGCACCGTCCCTGGGGGTGTTCATTGAAAAACTGGATATGGCACTCAATGCCATGGTCTGGTTGACACGGTTGTGTTCAGTCATAGGCTGGACTCGATCTCAGAAGTCTTTTCCAACCTAATTGATTCTGTGATCGTCAGTAGCAGAAGAGCAACGTTCCAAAAGGCCTTTCCATAATGACATTTTGAAGGAGTCTGTCGAAACTGATTTCTAACTCCTTCAGTTTGAACAACCATTCAGCTTTGTCTAGATAAAACTTAATTGCTTCTCCTTGTACATTTGTGCACTAATGGATGGTGAAGGCAAGCTAGGAAAGTGTCTTGCTTCTGCTTGGATGTAGCTGGATATCCAGTTATTTGGAGTAAATCAACCTGTACCTCATTTGGAGTCCCATTCCATACCTTACATCCCCCTGCTGCAGCCTGTTAGGGCATCGGGAGCATTTCTGGGGTGTTTAGTCCCAGAGGGAAGAACAGAACCTGACTACTGTCCACACAAAAATTGGCAGTGCCAGTGGCTCATGTGTTGAGGGAAGGTGAGGCAGCATTTGTGTTCCCAGTGGGTTGTCTGCTGTAAGAATTCAGGGTGTGCTTGGCACAGGGCAGAATCATCACCTCGCTGCAACCTCTGGAGATGGAGCTTCTCTGTGCCTGGTTCCTGTAGTTCTTCCTCATTGTTTCAAAAGGGAAACCAGAGTACCTGCAAATAACAGGTGTGACAGTAACAGCAAGAAAGGACACCCTTGCATCTGTACTGAATACTAAATGAGGTTACTAGTCTCAGATGTCTAATATAAACAATAGTTTAAATGCTGTTGATTTGTTCAATTGTCTATGAACTGTTTTGCTGCTTTGAATTCTGAAATATCAGGACCCTTGGGTTCAACAGCAGCGTAGCCAGATGTTCTGTGAAGTATTTTACCATTATTATGTATGGGGCTGTGGCTCAGTTTGCTGTTTCTAGGCAGTGTGAAGTTGTATCTTGATTTTTTGTTTTGCCAGGTCTCAGCTCCATCAGATGTCAGCTAATTTGTCATCTTCCCCTGAGAAGGAGGCTGGGCTGAAGGGAGGTAGCTTTGCTGCTAGGACATGCTGGATGCATTCAGCGGGATCCAGCTCCCTCTTGTGGGAGCTGTGCAGCCAGAACTCCCCAGGAGCAGTGTGGGGAGATGAATGCAGCATCCACAGGGAGAGATCTGGTTCTGTGCCCTGGTTTTCTCTGCAGCCAGTGTACTGTTAATTCAGGTCCTTGCTCTACGTTTTATACTCTCAGAGTAGCTTTCACTCTCCTCATTTACTGGCAAGTTCATGCTTGTGCATTAAGCATGGTTCTAGGCCAGGCAAGCCTAGTCTCTTCAGCTGGGCTTGTCTCAAACTGTCCAGTTTCATGGCAAGAAATAACCTTCCTTTATTAAAAAATGAAATGCAAGCAGCAAGTTAACTAAAGCCCAGATCACTGAAGGATTCATCAGCTGTAACTGTTCACCACAAAGGGTCTTCAGCTGTTGAAAAACACTGCTTTGTGTTACATTTTGTGACAAAAGTACACTGCGCTTTACTTGTCTTAGAGTGAGTACCTACTTCAGCTAGTGGCTGAAATGAACCAACCATGCTCCCACGGGGTAAAACAGATAGAACAGCACTGCCTTATTTAAAAGCAGTGGTTGTGTTTCAGTAAGAAGTGTAGGGCTTTGGACGATCCAGTCTGGTATCTGAAAATGAAGCATTTTCTGTGGGAGGGGCTTTAGGTCGGAAAGCCATTTTCATCCGGTTTGGTACAGCAGGTGTCAAACAAGGCAGAGAAAGTTGTGGAACTTGCTTAGAGCGCAAAGGAGTGTGGCTTCTTAGAACTACAGTGGAATAATTGTATTTTTTTTTTTTTTTTTTTTTCCAGAATCTGTGTCATCACCTTGCCAGAAGCCCACCCTCTTCTTCAAAGTGGAAAAACAATTAAGAACATTAATTACCAAATCAGTGCAAACTGTAGCAGACTTCAAAATAAGGTCTCTGGGAAGTCAAAAAGGGTATGGATTTTTGCTTTGGGTAGTTTTCATTTTAATCTCTCACACTGCCTGAGATCTTTCTGTCTTTCTTGGATAGAAACCCAGCAGGTTACTTCTGTATTTCATTTTAAACCAACCCCTCTGCAGGTGAAGAATTTAGACTTCCTCAAAAGGTGCCTCTCTGTCTGTCCCAGCCAGGGTCTTGCAGTGCTCCTACAGCACTGGTGACTTCCACTGTTGCTTAAACTCAGTAATTTTTTTGGTAGTGTACAGAGGGACATAAACATCCGTGAAATATAATAATATAAAATATGTTTCCAAGAAGATGTCAAGGATTTGGAGACTCCTGTTTTTTTCAAGCAGATCTAGATAGCACACGGGCCAGTTCAGTGTGGTGGGTTTTCAAACGTGCAGTTTAACCTGCTTACACCAATATCAAAGGTGCTGTTCCTCTCCTCTCTCGTCTGATTTTAGTCTCATCAAAATACAAGTCTGCAACTTGCAAACGTAATTATGACTAAGTCTGTAAGCTTGTAACAAGCTTCCATTTGATTTGAGCACATCTAATGTGCCACTAAGTTGGCATCTTCCGGGAAGCACAGCTCTGGAACTTGCAATGACCTATAACTATCACCCATCCTTCCTTTTAGACATTGCTGATGGTAATATTTTACAAGCCCTGTGTAATTAAAACTCCATGCATGTTTATTTATTTTCCAAATGCAGGGAGCTCAGTTTTTAACAGAACTTGCCCCTCTGTGCAGGATATCTTCATCAGATGGAGAAGAATACACCATTTACAGGTAAGGTTTTTCCCATTTTCTTTTTACCTTGACGTACCACACACATCTACTGAATCTAAACACTTTTGCAGTTGCATACGAGGGCGGTTGATCGAAGTGAATGAGAACATTCTTAGTAATCCTGCTCTTCTGCAAGAAAAGGTAAGATACTTTCTTGTTCTTTTATTTTCCAGCTTTTATTTCACTGCTAACTTCAGTCTTGCTTTTTAGCCATCAACTGAGGGGTACATCGCAGTGGTTCTACCCAAATTTGAAGAAAGTAAGAGTGTAACTCAGGGACTTCTGACACAGAAGGAGTACGAGGAGGTTTTGTTGAAACGCCGCAGTTCTGCTTCATGAAATCAATTGTACACTTCCTGTCTGTATTTGATACTAAAGAAGCAACTTTTATTGTACACTGTGAGTTTTGTAGTATTGAAAAGACCCAGTGCCAGTTTTTAAAAGTGGAACTAAGCTGCTTGATTCATTAAAGAATAAACCAGTTCAAATAGTTTGTATATTAAAATTTTTGTAAAAACTTGATGTAGAATTTTTCTTTTTCTCTGAATTGTAGCACTACAGGTTTTTAAATAATCTCAGAATGACATGTTGGAGATTATGTTCCACAAAAACAGCTTTGCTTCAGCTTAATGCAAGCATAGTACATATAGAAAAATCACAGCATTTAGCTATCATGTAATTTAGCTGAACTAATACAGAGTTTGATATAAGTGAACAGAAAATAAAAATGTAATAAAAGCCTATATACAAAGAGCAGATAAACTTGAAAATACGTATTTCACACCAAGTTGTATTTTCATGGTATCCTAAAGTCAAATAATGCCCTTTGTACAGAATTTTGTAACAATCACTATCTATTTTCTTCAATTTTAAATGGCATAATGTCAAGTCTGAATAATACTTCAGTGGTTCTACAGGCAACTCAGATTCTGCTCAGTAAGTTTTAATAAAAAAGAAAGCAACAACTGCCATCTACAAATAGGGTAAAAGAAAAAGAGTTTGAGTCAAGACTATTAATCACTTAGAAGTACACTTTCGTAGAGATGAATCATGTCTTCAAGATTAAAATTCAAGGGTGCAGCTATTGAAAGAGGTTTTTTTTTCCCTAGAACTACTTCATTGCAGGTATAACTTGTAACTAAGGTAACCTATCAGTGCTTCAGGCCACAGCCTTTCAGACTATATTCCTGATTCTGCTTTATCAAATACATAGACTGAAATAGGCCAGAGATGAGTTTACAGACTTCAACAGTAGTGTTACATATAGTGTATGCAGCACAGGGGTCTTTACATAAAATGTCTATTAGCAGCATCTTTGGGTTGACACATCCATTAAGACATTCATAAGCATTAATTACAAAACTGGTATCAATAGTGAGCATAGGAAAGGCATTCACATTATAAAAATATAGAACATTTAGACTGGCTGGTCTTTCAATGGCTAAGTAATGGGACATCTATTAGATGTGACAAAAGGTCAACAGTTTTATGTCAAATTAACCTGGCTTGACTTTCCACAAATGAAAGCAGTATTGGAACTTCAGCAAGTATTATTTTCAAATGGGAGTTCCTGCATTTCTCAGTGCTATAATTACTTGCTTTCTAAAAATGTCATGTTTGTTACATGATTTTCTAAAGACTTAATGCCAAATGTGTCCACTCTTCTTTCTGGGGTACGTGCATTTGTACCAGTTCGTATTCTGTCTTCTTTCCATGGTGGAGCAGGTTTAAGGCAACCATTTCCTGTTTTATTCTGTGTATAT
Organism: Orthonyx spaldingii; assembly: GCA_013397795.1. Classification (NCBI taxonomy): domain Eukaryota; kingdom Metazoa; phylum Chordata; class Aves; order Passeriformes; family Orthonychidae; genus Orthonyx; species Orthonyx spaldingii. The sequence continues at coordinate 1,226,467 of VZTJ01004275.1, forward strand.
ATAGAAGAAAGATTTCTTAAAAACAAACAACCCAACCAAACAACCCCCAAAACTTCAAAACAGTGCAGATAAACCAAGTACTCACCTTTCTCAGTAATTTGCAGCAAAGTGGAAGAAGCTGGCATAACAGAGTCATCGCATTCCTTGTTTTCAGAATGCATGCATCAACCTAAACAAGACAATTAATAGCAGAGTAATACCACTTATTACCACTTAATACTTGTGTTAGGCAGTTGTTTTTGGCATGAGATGGTGATCTGCTTTGAGCTGGGTTAAGTAACCCTTGTCCTTCTGAAATATCTCCTAATCAAATGGGTTTGCTTACATTATTTTTAGTTTCTCTGTATAGTACATGTAAAACAAGAGCATCCCTTCTGTAAAGCACAACTTGAGCTACGATGCAGACACATCCCAAGAGAATGAACTACTAATAATATTAAACAGTAATAGAAGTCTCTTGGAAAATACCTCTTACCATCTAAGTATGAATCATCACAATTCTTCATGGTTTTCCTTTTGTTTTATGTCTTGCCAGCATGATTTAGAAAGCCATGCATCATCTAAGCCTTACTCTGATGTGAGTTACACTAAAAGTTATCTTAAATCTGAACACTCAGCACAGGTCACAAGTCTGAGCCCTCGAACATCAGTTTGAGAACCCATTATTGCTATGTCCTGATACATCACTGTATAAACAGACTGGAGTTCCCATTTAATTTAGAGAGTGTAAAACAAACCACACAGTAGCCCCAAGGTGCTCAGTTTGCATGCTTTAGCCAGTTTCAGACCCTGCTGTAAAACTGAAACAACTTTTCCACAGCCAATTGGAAACAAACATCCAGGCGTGTGGAAACGGTCCTGCTCACATTGATCACACTGCTGGCTCAGAGATACTGATCCCCTCTGGTTTTGCACATCTACTTCTTAACAGTGCTGAGACTTTCATGACAGCTGTCTATGTAGTTATTTATAGCAAATTGGAAAAAAATCTGGGCAGTTCAGGGCAGACTACCTATTGAGAAGCAAATGTGTTTCAGTAGTGGAGTTGGGGGTTTGGAATTTGTTACATTTATGTTAAGCATCAGTAACAATAATAACAGTAACTATTACAGTGGTGGAAATACATATTACCTTCATTAGAATTTTGATCCCTGAAGTCCATACTCAGGTACACTTAATTACAGTTTCTGTTTATCTGAATGGAATTCTAGTGGATTACAGTACTACTGCAATCTAGTTTCATATTTTAACTGGAACATAGATTAGTAAATTATTTTATTTCAAAACAAGTTAAGTGTTAGTCTGAGAATATAACTTTTACCTTAGTAAATGTAGCACTTTTACCCTGAGCAGAAGCTTTAGCTGTTATCTGGAGCTGCTTGCACATAGAGATGAGTTTTTCAGCCTCCAACAGAAGCAAAGGCTTGTCATCATCATGTACCTGGAACATGGTTCAGGAAGACAAAACAACTCTGTGTTAAGGACTTCAACATTAGGTTAAGGGAGAAGATGACACAACCAACTTTTAGGCAGTATCACTGGTGTCATAAGATACATAACCTGATCAGAAAGAGCATGAAGAGCTGAAGCAAGCTTTGTGCCCTCTGTGGCAAAAATCTGAAAGGGAGAGAAAGCATGTAACAAAATGAACCACAACAGAAGATAAGGTTTTTTCCCTCCCTGTTTTAATAGTGTGCTTTTAAGTAAAAAGGTAGCGGGAAATACTTGTAATAACTGTATGCATCTATAATTCACAAGTCAGCAGTTTGCAGTGACTTCTGAACTAACAAGCTACACTACAAACTGCCTTTCTCACAGATAAGCAAAGCTTAAAGGCTTTCCCTTTACATATGAAAAAAACCCCAACTTCGAATTATTTTTTGCACCGTGGCAGCTCACAAATGTTTTGTGGGTAGATGACACCTGCCCTGTTTGTTTATCGTCCTTTCAAAGGTAACCAGTCTCCTGTTACAGACAGGCATGCATCCTGGAAATAGCATCCCACATTCCTCCATTTGGGCCCTTGTCTTCTATTCACATTGTGCAAATTTTTACATCTTTGTTCTTTCCCATGAAAATCCTGCTGCTCAAACTAAGATTTAGTATCTGTTAACACTACCAGAGACTGAGCTAAGTGACACAACAAATACTACAAATGTGCTGAAGCCCACTGTATTTGCCATAATGCCAGTTTGCTATCCCTCCTCCTGGCTGGCATCTATCAGTGTAATGAATCCTGCCTGAACCTACCACCAGAACACTGGAAAGTTCACTTTCAGAATATGTACCAGAGTTAGGCTGCTCAAAATCTACAGCTGCCAGTCAATTCACGGTACACTGGACTCATGTGTAAGGAATCAGACACTGAAGCTCCAATTTGGCTTCACTCAGAGTGACTATGTCCTCTTTTGTTAAAAATACATTACCTCTGCCTGATGAAATAAATCTTGAGTAGTTTTCAGAAGTCCTTCTCCTCTGTGGGAAATAACAAAAGCAGAAGATATGCCATTTATAGACTGCAGAACATTTTGCCTGCTACTTACAAAAATTATAGTCTCACCATTGAACATTTTACAGTTCACACCACTGAACTGTAAATATCAGTCTTTTAGAAGATACTAGACACAACAATAACTACCTACAGGAACTGCATTTCAAAATATTACACAAGCACCTCAGCAGCTACAGCAGTGTTGCGGAATTAACAATGGCTCAGTTCTCACAAGCTGAACAAGAATAGAAATCCACATCTCTGGCATACTGAGTATTATTGGACTAGTAGATAACAAAAACATCTCTGTTAGAAAAACCCCAAGAAAGCCTAAGTTCAAGTAAGAAAGCTGATATTGCACAGGCAAGTTTCAAAACAACACTTTTCAGTACAGCAAGGATCAGTAATTCTCGTCTACAGTTATATCTCATCTACAGGTATATACTTGTGCTTTAATTCCCTTAATTTTCAAAGTATTTATGAACATACTTCTTAAATTGTTTTCCATACATAAGAGATATTTAAATAGATGCCCTCCAACAAAACAGGTGTTTAGCCCTTTAAAAAATAAAGGGGGGGTTTAAAATTAGGGGGTTTTAAAACAGCTTAGAAGTTTACAAAAACTTTTAAAGCCTAAGGGCAGAATCAAGTTCCTTTCTAAATGGGTCCCAATTATTATGCTCTGAAAATGAAAATTTGTTCTTTCTTATAAACACTGTTAATGCTCTTTTTCCCACCAAAATTTGCCGTGTGCAGTGTAATTACCTTGTAAATAAATACATGGAGTAGGCCATACTTGACATGCCTTGCCCATGTTGCACAATCTCATTCTCCTGATCCTCCCATTTCTCTGTCTCAGAATCCACATCAGATGTTAGTAGATGCAATTCTAATCCAAGTTTTGCAATTTTTGCCTGTTCCTGTAAATGGTAACCATATTTATGGCACTTTAGAACACATTGTTCAGACAAGATAAAAATATGAAAGGAGTTTTTTAACTAAAATGATGGCATCTTACCTCAGTATCTAGTTTGACTGGCTTTAATGCTTTCAGATTTGCATTATGCTTCTGTTTCAAACAAAAAACAATATTTTTAAATAAAAGGAATTGGTAATCATTTTACTAATAGATCTTAAAGAGGTAGCTCTATATTCAGAGAAGGACTTTGCAGGAGAGTTCCAGTGGTTCAAACGAACTTCTCAGCAGAAACTGAGAACCTGTTCTGATCTGTCTGTCCTGAAAGGGCAGGTGCAGATGCCCTGAAATTTCAAGGAAAAGACCTCTTCCATAGTTCTCAGACTTCACTTCCTAATGCAGTACAGTCTCTTCTCTTTACCCTGTAAATCCTCAATAATACTCAGGACTAAACAGTCTTAACCAAGTACTCCTGCACTGATTTTTCTATCACTGATGATATTCTGATATAACAAAGATGCTGATTTGGCTAACAGCAAGCTGATGCAGGCTTCAACCCACATCAATGCTTGTGTGAGGAGGCAGCACATTATTCTGTGTCACTTTGTAGAAGCAGCTGTAAACAAATATTGACACTTTGATCTTTTCGTGGGTTTCCTTCTTTTATTTAAGTCATGAACTATCCAAAATACCAGTCTGGCTGCAAGCCAAATATTGGCTCATATTAAACTCAGATTAATGGTACTGATATGAGTGGACTACTTGGTAAGGCGGTCCTTGCCAACTGGATGACACAGTTATGCAGTTATGTATTATTTATTTCACATTAATTTGCCATTCTTGGCTTTAATTTCGCGTGGTGGTGCTGTCTGTGCAAAGACAGCAAAACCACCAGATGTGGGAGCCACAGCCCACATTCAGAAACCACTGGACTGCAGAGGAATGGCAAGTACAAAGCTGGTGTCATAACTTGGAGAGGTGTGAGGCACAGGAGGAAGCTGGAGGATCTCAGCACAGGATTGAGCTTTGTCTGAGACTCTGAAAAAACTGCTGCTATTCATTAAATTAGGCTCAGTAATGCCTGCAGGGGAAAAATAAGCAAGAAACAACACTGTCCATTGTGAACAGAATCAGAAATGAGATTCAGGTGCCACCTCCATTTCTCACTTCAAGAGTCTGAGCAAAAGTACTAATACTGAAGTTCCTAGTGCAATTTGGTGCTCAGTTTAGCTTTCTGCCATTTCTCTTTTCCTATCCCAAAGTGTTTAAATATTCTGAATCTTATTAATGTCTACCCAGATTAGACACTGTAATTCTGCCTATGTATTAGAAATGCTGATCTCATATCAAAAGATTTAGCACAAAGGGTAAGAACTGATACTCCAGTGTGATTTGACTATATTGCATGTTAAAGATGCAATTTAAGAAATGCTGTTTTTGAGGCAGTGTCTTAAAAGAAAAAAGGAAGACAAAACCAAACTAGATTTGCTTGCAAACACAAACTTTGTTCTAGAAGGTATGGCAAATATTTAAGCTGCAGAGTGAAGGGTATTTAAGAAAGTCAGCACTCTAGGAGAGGTCAAGTTTTTCTATCAACAAATAACTAAAGAAACCTCAGAACATTTTTGCAGTTTTCTCCACTCTAGTGTTCACTTGCATTATTTGAATAGTACTATTGTTAAATGTCAGATTAGTAGACAGGTTATTCTGCTTTTAAAACATAATTTGACACTTAATGCTATAGAGAAAAAATATACCCATGCATTAAGCACACACATGAATCATCACTGCTGCTCTGGTCCTCATCTACAGCATGGTCTAGGGTGCCACTCATTACCAGCAAACAGCACAGTGGCAATTAAACAGATGTAACAAAATACGTAATCTAATTAGATCGACAGGAACAGTGTGGCCTCTGTGCAAGCACAGCGTGGGCGTCAGCCAGGCACAGCAGATTGGTGGTGGCAGCAGGAGGGGGAGGAGAGGAACAGCACTGGGAAGAGAGGCAGTTCCAAAGCTCAGAGCATCAGTTAGGCAAAGAAATTAAAGAAATCACTCAGTGAAGAAACTCTGGTGTCCTGTGGATGCAATGTGCATTTGTAACTCCCCACAATGGTAAGTATCTTACAAAACTCAAAAAGAAGGCAGCCACCTTTCAAACAATAACAAAGCAGAACTGTTTAAATGCTGGCCACAAAGTTTTTATTGAAGTTTTTTAAAAAACATACGAATCCATAAGTGGGACTCTGACTTTGAACATTTAATCACTAAATTATGACGTTCAAAAGCCATGTGTCTTAGTCAAACTGGTAAGGGACAGAAACCCTATCAAAAGTTTCAATATTTAGTTCCCTAACTGTGAAATTGACCCATGCTCATGCAGCCTAACATATTCTATTTAAATCTGCAGATCGGATTTATAAAGCTTTTTTCTTTTCATTAAGGGTCTGTAGTAGTATTGTATTTGAAGCCATAGAATTGCACAACAGCAGATGTGGAGACAGGGGACCATTTCAAACCCAAATTCCTCAACAGTACAGATTAAGGAAAGCAAACAAGACGAGAAAGAAACAAGCTAGAGCTTACTGTACCTTTGAGATCATTCTTTCCCTTTTTTCTACCCACGAAAAGATTCAGTTCATAGCAAGTGAATCAAATGACTGATTACATGACACTAACAAGGTTTAGGAGGTTTCCTAACACACGCTCAGAAATAGTGTCGTATCAATTATAATCAGCTAAGGATATTAAATACCTCACAACTAAAAACTGCATTTTTGGTGTAACAGTTTCTCTACATTAAACACACTTAAGATCAAAGAAGGAAAGAAGAACCCATTATTTAGAGAGCCTACAACAGGCTCGAACATGACCCTTTGTTCCAAATAGGTTAACTCAGGCTACAATGTTAAGTCTTGGTAATATGATTTATTTTTTCTTTTAGTTTTCAGTACATTGCAGCATATTCCTACTATTTTAATAGCAACAATGCACTTTTTTGTTATATAGCACAATAGAGCATGTGGTAAAAAATTAATGAACAGGAACTGAAGTTTATGTACAATCAAAGTGATTAAAGCACATTACATAACTAGCTCCCTTAGTCTTCAGTCTGTTTATTATTCATTTAATAAACTGGCAAAGTTTGATTACTGTCAGCCATCCAGACAGATGTATGTTACCAAGATACTGCTACCTCCCCCTCAAGTTGTGACAGGGAAAGAAGTCAAAGTGAGAACAGCAGCCACAAAGGAAACACAACAAACCCAAAAGCAACTTACCCCTGGTCTGGGCAGTGACAGGTAGACACGCTTCTCTCCTATGAAGAACACACAGGTTTATACCAAAACTTGTATGCAGATTTAAATCAGTGGGATCAAATGCCTTACTTCATCCTTCCTTAATTTGCAGTACTATGAAAGCAAATTACTTACCTGTAATTCCCTCTCTCTGCATACTGCAGAAGATGCTGTCTCCTGCTTTCAGAGACAAGCCAAGAGCTCTGTACTGCTCAGATTTTAGCTCCCAGCAACTGGCAATTAAGAAAGCTTCTCTGAACAATTTCCTTCAGTAATATTTCTAGTTCCCTGCACGTGTTTCACAAGGAAGTAAAGCAACTCTCTCCAATGACTCACTAACTACATGCACTCATTTTATCACAAAATACAGAACACAAAATTGTAGCTCCTTGTAAGGCTTTTCTTGGCATAGGTTGGATGGTCTGAAATTTGGAGTAGACAGTGCCACTAGTGAGAAACACCCAGGCAGGTTTTCCTAAACAAAACAAATAGAACTGTCATATTGTTCTGTACTATATGTATCCCATGTGTGCTGTATTTTATAAAGAAGAAAGTTCTACAGCATTTTACATGCTTATTGAATTGGTTCTTGTATTGCCAGGAGCCTACAATATTCCAAGCCTGAGCAAAACAACTTAAGAAAGAAAAAATCCTTTTTGGGTGTTACCTGAAAGTTGGTAAGAAGGCTTTATTTTCAAGAAGAACCAGTGCCTGGGCTAACAGCCTAAGATTAGAGCTTCAATTACCAGAAGACATAATGGTCTCTCAAGACTTGGATTTATTACAATACATTCAGGAGAGGAAAGTCTGCTAAACCAAATTAAAAAAAGTAAAAGCCTTAAGAGCCGGTAAGAAATTGGTATCACCAAAAAACCCAGAAACAATCAAAAAAACCCCACTCCACCAACCAAAACCCGAGGGCTACTACAGTGGATGCCAGTACATAGAGAGGATGCATCGCAACAAAGAACAAGCAACAAATCCCTCTACAATTGCTAATTCCTCCTCTTGTATCAGCTCCTAGAGAAATTCCATTCTGAGTCCTCAGAAGACAGTTCTTTTGTGCATTCAGGATTTTTTGAAAGCATGCCCTTTATCTCCTGACACCACAGGAAGATCATAGTCTCTGTGTCTAGGCAACTGACTCCTAAAATTTTAGGACACCAACGAGTGTCCTTCAACCATCTTGAAAAATATGAAAAATGTAACCTTCCTTTCTAAGCTCACCTTTTCCTTCCTCTACCCAGTTTTGGAAAAGATGAATGAGCTAACAGGGCACAAGCCATGTAACTATTTTTTTTTCAGAATGCAGAGTTATTCAGATATTAATTGCCCAAACATGTATCCAAGCAAGATTTCTCTGTAAAGACTGACACAAATTACAAGAAGTCACTTACAACATCCTATACATCAAAACATCAGCTAAGGGCATGTAAGAAAGCATGTAAGACATATCAAGAACGAAAGCTAACTTGCAATTTTAAAGTGCTGCCGCATAAAAGATCTCCTTGGAGCTACATAAAAACTTGTTGTGCCTTGTTAAAAAGTTCAAACACAAAAAGCTTTGACATAACAAATGAAATACAAATGCTTACTGTAATGACACAGTACTTGCACGCACAAGGCAGGCATTCAGAATTATGGAAACCAAATGGAAAGCCAAATGGAAAGTAGTGGCAAACAGAGTAAGAAAAAAAGATTGCCTTTGCTCTTCTAGTAATTTCCATTATTTGGCTTTGCAAGGTTTAGTTGCTCACCATATTCAGAAAGAAAAAAGATCTAACTATTCATTTCCTGGAACATTTTAAAAAACTCTAAAGACCACAAAATATGCACACAAGAAACAGACTTCATTGGACCCACATATACCAGACCTTTCAAAAGACCAGGTCAACTTAGGTCAGAGATAATCTTACTTAATCAGAAAATACTTAATTCCATCAGTGTAATGACAGAACTTTTATCTGATTCCATTAACAGAATATACATATGTAATTTTTCAGGTATTTAATTTCCTTAGTTTGTGTGTCAAATCTTTGCTATTATATGAAGAGGTTTTTTTCACCACAATATTATCTTCTTTTTATTTATTTGACTCTGCCTTTGTTTTTCGTAATGTAGTTTCTTGAACATATTTTTCCTTTTTTTTCTACTTAAAATTAATTTTCATTGTTTCATTCTGTCTTCCAGTTTTCTGCTTTCTACTAGTTCAAATCATGTTTTTCCCTCCATAATGCCTCTATGTCAACTTTTAAGTCCTGTTGTTGATGTCAGTTCTCTGAGAGTATGGCAGCATCCCTGCTTCACTCTTCCTTCTAGAATTTGAGCTTCTTAATTCTGAAATTCTGATCTCTATCACCTATTCATTAACCATAGCCCTTCAAAAACTTCATGGTCATTTAACTCCTCACCAATCAAGTAGGCAAAACAAAAGAGGAGGGCAGAAAAGTATGTTATCTTCAGAAACCACTCTCTCACTTCTGACCCAAGTTACAAGGGAGCAAATCAGAGGATTATTTATTTACATTCTTCTCCAGCATATTCAAACCAAAACATTAGAAAAAAGAGACTGGCTGACATCCAGCTGCTTGGATAAATGGAAGGTACTTTTTGTCAGGTGATCCATCTCAAAGTGCAAGAGCCTCAGAGTTAAGGATCAAATGAAAATGAACCAAAGGATCCCTCTGGGGGCAGAACCAAACTTCCCATACCTGGCAGAAGCCACCCTCTTGAGTAGCCCGTCACTCTCCTCAGCCCAGCATGGACACACCAACATTGTGGAGAACGGGTCTCCTCACTGCTGGACTGAAAAGTGGCTTAGGATTGAGCAAAAGAAGGACAACTCTACTTTGCTGTACAGTTCTGCACAGCACAGGAATATTTCCCAAATACACATGAAGGTTACTGGGCTGTGGTGTGCTCATCAACCTCCCCCACCCCGCCGTGCCTGTACATCCTGCTCCCCAAGCGCCTTTCAATCTGGGTATGTTCTGGTCCAATTTCATTAAAATTGAGTAAAATATTGCTTCAATTTCCAGCTAAATCCAGCTCCTCCCATGTGCGTTTGGAACCTCAGAACGAGAAAACCCTACTTTGCTGTTATTAAAAACACACTGGATAAGGAGCTATGCAAGTGCTTGTAAAAATAAAGAAATCAGTATAAACAATGTGAATCTAGTGTACTCCAAAAAATGCTTCTTTTATTTGATGTGTCCAGCACATTTAGTCACCATCCAATTTCTGCATCTTAAGCTGTATTGTGAACTATCTAACAAAGCTAAACATTTAAATTGGTAGTACAAAAATACAGTTTTTTAACTGAGGAGAAAAAAAAATATACCTCTTACTGTAATTCTATCTCTTGTTACATACAGTCACAATTTTACTAGGAAAAAAGCACTTGATACATTTTAGTCTGTAAAATAAAGACACTTTTACCAACCTCAACATTAAGACAAGTATCATGAATTATGAGAAGAATAAAGTCTTATCAAATATTCTGAAACTTCATCGTGTTTGGAGGCAAAAGTTTTGTGAATGCCACTCCTATAATCTCTTAGCAAATAAATATATTAGTTTCATTTATTTACTGGGTCACCAGTTGTGTTTTCTCAGAACAAAAACGTTGAAAGTGGCAAGGTAAGTTCAGGGTATCTTCTGGTAACAAAAAGCTGGGGGTATTAGGTGAGATTTTTCTCCTCCCTTTTTTTAATGACAAGAGTCACTCTGAAGTCCAACAAGAAAAAACAAACAAACAAAAACAGATTAGCCCACAATACAGAGGAAAACTTGGTAGAAGACGGGTGGATATAGGAGACCAAATTACTTCTAAGGAGATTATTGGTGGCTACTATGAAAAAATCCAGATTCAGAGGAAAGTCTCTTGCTAGGATGGGCCATGAGACAAGGAAAATGTATATTTCTTAACATTGTTTCGGCAATACAAGACCTAATGCACTCAAGGCCACAGAGAGAACAAAAGCTATGCTTACCAGTGGTGGTATCAGAATACTTTATGCTGAAAGAAAGACTGAGGAAATGAGAGACACTAACAAGAACACACTTGTGTGGTTATGCCGAACAAGAGAAATCTTCACTGCATCACTCATGACGGCCTCCAACCTGCTCGGCAACACCTACCCATTCTCCTTTCCCTCCCTCAAGAAAGGACATTGGGTTGCCCTTGTGAAACGATGCTTTAAAGAAAGCAGAAATTACCACTTAACGCAAAATGTGTTATCTGCCTTCAGCAGTCCCAAGAGAATGTTACTAACTACAGAGGAGGCTGGGCACTGACATCAAGAACAATTTGTTTGGAGAGCCAAGTATAAGCTTTGCTGTGGCTGCGTGATTCTCATCCTATTATTTTTAAATACAGTAATATATATATATGTGTGCACACATGCACAGATAGATATAAATATATAAAAAGGTTATCATTCAACCTTGCTAGTGCATTGTATGAATATGAAAAAAACCAGATACTGCATGATCAGCCCTAAAGAGTCCAAATTTATTCTGACACATTAACAATAGCGAAATACCATAATTTAAGTTTTATTTTATAAAATATTCTGTTTAAGGAAAGTGAGTATGTCCCTGGCTCCCAAAACAAACAAACAAACAAATCTGCTGAAAGTTAAAAGGCCCATAAACAGGATCTCTGATTGCTGCACATATTCATGTGGTATTCCAGACCAAGGTGGAAGAACAGCTGGGATAACAACCATGTATTTCTCAAAAGTCTCAAACTCCCAATAACCTGCACTACACACAATTATTGTAAACCCACTCAGAATTTCAATATAGGTTTTCTTTTTACAAGTCTTTAGGCTCAGGCACACACTCACTGAGCAACCAGCAGCAACAATTTAAGATATTACACCCTGTGGTTGGTTGCTACTGTGCTCAAAATGCTGGCAGAAAAGAACTGCTTACACAAAAAATCAAGAACAGAAAGTTAAACTACAAAATGAAGTCTAAAAACGAAAAAAGGTCTCACTTAATAGCAAGATGAAGTATTGTATCATTGATAAAGTGTCATCTAACCTGAATAAAGATTTACTTTTTCTGTATCTTAGATACAAAACATTAAGTGCCCGTATTTAGCTGAATCTAAGCTTTTAAACCTGAGCGATTTTCTTAAAAATACAAGACATTCAGTATTATTGTATATTACATTCTATCTGTATGCAATTATACCTTACAGACTGAAACAACCACGTAGCTGTAAGAAGTATGACAGGCTACACTAAAGACATAATCTGAAAGAAAATTATGTGGTATAAAAATGAAAACCAAAATGCCTTCCCTTTTAAAGGTAAATTACCCTATGCTAAAAGTAGATACAGAATTTCTTTTCCTTAAGATTCCAAGCTTTTCTTCTACATGTTGTACAAATACCAATAAACTTACCAACCAGAGAAAATATTCCAAGATTGTGAAGAGTCGTCAGAAATTCCATCCAGGAGAAAGGACAGCAGTTTAAAAATCAAATAACTTCATTCACTACATTATGAAGTGAATACAAGGCAAGCTGACAGTATAGAATATATACCTCTATATGTATTTTCCAGAAATACAGGAAATTAATTAAACACATCACACAATTCCAGTTATATCTTGACTGTCATGAACTGATGATATGTCCTAGACAAAACAAAGGGTGGGTGAAAGCCCTACATCCCTTGTATTTGGACACTGCTGGCAAAGAGCTGTGTCTAATACTTTTGTGTCCTTTGAACAGTTCCATTTGATTTTGCTAGAACTAATCCCAGTGCAGAAAATTAAACATAGCTAACCTTACATAAATCAGGCCTTTAAATATTTGGCTGCTATTATTAGAAAAAATCCAATAAGGAGCCTGATTTGACAGGTATACAAACTCAATATATTTGTGTGTTACTACCTAGGTCCCACAGGATGCGGAACTGTTTACTGCACTCCTCTCCTAAGAACACAGAATTTCCTAAATCACACTTAAAATTCTTAGATTTGAAGTTACATTTTTCTATTTCTACACAGCATTCTTACCTCTTCTTCCTTCAAACACATCATTGATTTCTCTTAACAACAAAGACATGTCACTCAGTTGAGACTCCCAGGCCTCGCAGAACACCTCAAGATTTTCTTTTGCAATCTTGCTAGATGGATGTAATGCCAGGGTTTCTGCAGCAGAAATTATCTGGACAAAGAACAAAGCACTTGCTATTGCAAGTCCTAGTACATAGTGTTCCACATGAATGCACAAATGCATCCACAAGCAAAACACAAAATTAAACCACTACTATTACGTCTCTGTAGTGTATTCATCTGACATTTGCAGGCTTGATGATGTTTCTTGTGCGTTCTTTTAGCTACCACCCAGCATTAGAGCATAATTCTTTCTCAGAAATTGATGCTTTGAACAGGTCAAAATTAGGTCTCGTAAAAATTCACACAAGTAACTCTTATTGATTTATGTGTAGTAGAAAAGGCCAGTTAAAGGCTGAATATACCTGCGGGCCAGTGACCTGGAAGGTATCTTCTGCATGTATGCAAGTGATTTCAAGGGGCTCAGTTCCAGAAACATGCCTCAGTAAGCGACACATCTGAATTATTAAAAAAAATATGAAAAGAATCGTAAAAAAAATGCTTTTATTAGTAGTGAGAAAAGGTGTACATACAAAAAAACCACAAGCAAACACAAAGTTATTGATAGTCCTTTCAGAAATTTACTGGTGACATCACAGCTGGATGTTTCTCAGGGAGAATTAACAATAAAAACAGGCTAAATCCTGACTTGAAAGGTGTGGAAAACCACCAAGAGAAAGGACGGTTGTAATAAATAAATTAAACCAAACCAAAAACAATCTCACATATTTATGACTGAATAAAACTGAAAGTAAACACACACATATAGAACTTGGAAAAATTGTAGCATAAATAACTCCACCAGAACAGGCTTATTCAGCAATTAGCAACCATGTGGAAAATTAAGGCTTTCATCATCCAGAGGACTGAATTATCTTTGAGCAAACCAGTGTCAAATTAGTTTAGGGAAGTAATACTGTTTCCTTCATTTTTTTTTTTTTTTTTAAAGTAAGATTAAGAGTGAACGTTGGGTCGAGAAGGAACATGGAAATTTTCAGATCAAAAGGAATTTGTAAGACAGACAGCACGTATGAAACTTATTGCACTGTCCATCATCAGGAATGCTGTAAAGTTTCACACGCAAACACTATTTAACCTTGTGGTTATATCTGAAAAAAAAAATTGGTGTCTCACTGGAACACTAAACAGTCACAGATCAAGGGGACACTAAAGTTGAAATTAAAAATTCAAAGCGTTGTTCTATCAATCCTGGAAGTTCAAAGGTGTTGCTTCTGCATATTCATGGTTCTGGGAGGAATCCTCAAGCCCTGTGTATCATAATTTTTTAGAAATGAGTATTGGATACCACACAAGTGCAGCTGCTGGCATCACCATATTTCAGACCAAAGTGATCTATATTTGTATGTCTCCTGTTGCCACAGGTACCTCTGCTCGTCTGTGCGACGAGACAGCAACAAGGTACACATGACTGACATCCCTTCCCCACACGGCTTTTCAAAAAAGAGAAATTTTCAGTGGCCCTCTTGACTGACCTTCAAAAAATCATACTCACTGCATTAAGAAACTGAACCATGGATTTCCAGCATTGTTGTATACCTGGATTCAGCTATTGCTGGATGCCTGCTACTTGAAAGAAAAGGGTTATCATCTCTTCTTGGACCTAGAAACTTACTTTTTCGTCATATTTTAGGCCAAATGTCTACATACAGATTGAGTCTAGATCCATGAGGAGAACTGGGCACAAGTGTATATCCCTTCTACAACACTTCCACATGACATGTCTGGCTCAGACCCTGACAAGAACAATACAAAATTCAACAGCATCCTAGGACAATAAAATAAAATTACAAAAAACACAGACCAAAGCCTTCCTAAAGAACAGATTTATGCAAATCCAGCCACTCATTGTCTAAATGTCCTACACAATGAAAGCAGCTGTGAACTCACCTCAACAAGCTGTTCTTTCTGCTCTGATAGCTTGCAAGTATATTCTGCTACAGCTTCAAGATTTCCTTCTACTCCTGTGATTTTTAATGCTTTGAGAACCATATGATCCGTATGGTATTTAAGAAGATCTGCTGCCAGAGATGTTGCTGCACCATGGACCTTGAGTAGCATTAAAAGAAAGAGAGAGAAAACATGTAAGGGGGGGGGAAAAAAAAAAAAAAAAAAAAGGGGGGGAAAAAAAAAAAAAAAAAAAAAAAAAAAAAAAAAAAAAAAAATCTATCTAGTACCAAGTCAAACAAGCTTTAGAAACATCCTGATTCTTCAAGAAGGAAAAAATTTACTGCCATGAAAGCTCATATACAGCTTGGTTAAAATGAGGTAACAAAGCTATCACACCACTGCTTTCTGATTATGTTACAGCTGGGGAAAAACCAGGTGCATAAATCTGTGGGTCAACAAGTTCAGCATAAGCAAAGCACAATGGCCACTCCACTTCTTGTAAAGAACACACATTAAACTGTGTGAATCAGACTGAAACCACACATCTGAATTTATAACATATTAGACTTTCAGTGATGCAAAGAAAAGCTTGAATATAATCAGCTTGTAACACAGCCTTAGGAAAGTATAAAGCAACTTTTCTACAAAGAGATGGGTCTTGAACAAGCCTCAAACACTCTCCCTACACTCCCAACAAGCAAGGAGAAGCTTCTCCTTGAAATGCATCCCTAAATCCAGACACATACTCAGAAATTGTGCTGTGAAGGACTCTGGTTGACAGCAGCTATCAGTGACAGAGGCTGCTGTTCTACTAATGAGTCACTAGGTTTACCTCCACCCTGCAATCAGCCCCATTTTAAGAATATTGGTAAAACCAAAATAGCAACCTCTTTAGAAACAGCAGAGTATGCTCACAGGACTACTGAAAGTCTTGTAATACTGCACTCACTTTGGCAGACTACACTGAGTACAGAACAAACTTGGTGTTCAAGAGAAAGTATTTTTCCAGCTCTTATGAATGCAATGAGCCTGGAACTGACTGTGGAGAAGACCGTTTACTGGAATGGCATGCTGGGGTTTTTATTCCATTGGACTCTATTTTTACCCCTATCTACTGGCCGTACTTGCTATGCATCCAGAATTAAGTTCTTCTGGATTTGTTTTTTAATTTCACAAAAGATAAGAAAACTGAATTATTGCCTCAAAACCTGCTGTAATTTTTTTTTAGAGGGGGAAAAACCAGTTATGACAACCTGTTATAAACTATTTATATAATGTTGCTCATATGGCATTAAAAATCAGCACAAATCACTAATCCCAGAAATGAAGTCAGTTCTGAAGAAAGAATATCTGAAATGCTTGTAATGATGGAGTAGGAACTGGCAATTCTCATTTATATATAGACTACATAGAGATTACCTTTTCATTAGAGATTCTTTTCATCCTGATCCAAAACAGAAATATACTTCTACTTAATGCTGTCTCTGATCATTAGCAATAAAATCATCTTAAGAAAGGAATATAATTTTTGTTTCTTCCATAAAAAGACAGAGATGGGTGAGAACTAATCTAAAAAGGCTGTCTTTTGTTCTCAGCCACTCAGACTCTAAAAACATGTTAATTAGAGTCACAGTATTTGAATTTTACCAATAGAAATCCTGGTTGCTGATACACTGCAACACCCCAAGTCAGACTGACAGGACAGCCCTCAGTCATGTACAGAAGCATGGCCACTCTGGGATCGATCCAATCACTACACAGAGAACAACAAAAACGACATAATACTCTGAACTTACTTCTAAGAGCACAAATGCTTTCTTTCACACACCATATTCCAGCGACCTGTGGCTTTGTGATCTATGCAATTACATAGTCACATTAATTTGACTGGGAACTCTTCCACCTCATTCAGCACCTGGGAACAATGTTACTCAAAAAGGATAATCTTACAGTTAAAGCAGCTGAATGCCACTTGGGAAAAGCTCTGCTACTGATTTCCTACATAATGGTGACCAAATTACAAACCAGCACATAATCAAAGGGCAAAAATTATGTATTCTCCACCTTCTGGAGCCCAACACTCTGACTGACAGTAGAGTGCAACTGAACTGAAACACATGGAAAGCACTGTTAAAATCTTCAGGACAGTTGCAGGAACATAGTCCAGAAGACAAAATTTCTCATTTTGCCTATGCTAAAAAAGGGGAGAATGATTTTTTGAGCAGCTGAGGTTTTCCAGTTACAGCAGCTGACAGCTCAGCCTAAGTAAGTTCACCACACTTCTCTACCATCTTTGCACTGCTCTGTGTTGAAACTCTCACTGTTCTTAATCGTCATTTCTCCATCTGTTTAAGAGAACAGCAATTTGAAGCAGTTGAAAAGACAGCTGAATGATGTGCAAATATTTAGGAAGGTGCCAGAAGCCAGATCCTGTATTTGCTTCAATTCTGTGGAACAGACCAGGCAGCAATGCTATCCTCAATAGGAAGGGTCAAGACCCTGAGCAGCAAGTGCAGTCCATCCCACGTACCAAATGAGGCAGCCATTCCATGTCTGTGTGCAAGCTGACCTCAGCATACTTGCACTTAGGAAAAGAATAATGATTTACCACAGACACATACACAGCTGCCAACTGCTGAGAAAAAAAACCCGAGTATAAGGCACTGTCATAACATATTTCTGCTAAGGAAATCAATAGGACAGGTTAAGTGCAAATAAACTGCAAATGTAATTTATTAATTTAGGCACACACCACAAGAAAATGTGACAAACAGTGATGTATGCAACCCCAAGGGAAGTTTGCCTTTACATTTAAACTAACGATTATATACATAGTATTTACTTCTAAACACTTCTGCTTTTGTGGGTTAGCAATGAGCCTATGCATATAACAGGTTTCTAATCAGTAAGGGCAAAGATGATACTAGCTCCCTGATGTAATTCTGATTTGGTTACTCTTGTCTACAAAAAGACATTAGTCTTCTTGGGTACAGGATCCCATTTAACAACTTCCCATATAAGAAGTAAGAAATTCAAACTTTTATTCAGCTTATCTTGCTTAAGCTTACCTCTCTTTTAAGTTCATTCATGCACTGGCACGTTTTTAAAATGGCTACTTCCAAGTCTTCCATGAGATCCTTTGTCTTTTGGTTTTGCTGCAAACCAAAGAAACCAACAAGACATTACACAAAAAACGCAGCAAACCCCACCTGCACATCATGCGTCATTAGCTCAAGAAGCTTTAGAAGACATCCTTCTCTTTCTAGATGAAATGCTTTCACTTATGCAGCCTGTGTATATGCTATTCGAAAAATTCTTTTATAGAAACAATTTATCACCAAATTAAATCTAAAGCCACTGTGATGCAATCTAATTGACTGCTTCTGTTCAACAGGAATTTATTTCTAAACCTCACTGACCTTTTCTCACGAAAAGGGTTTTCTTAAGTTTGAGGACTGACAGAAATCTTCTGCCTGACCATCCTGAACTAAAACAAGCATTTAAGGCCCTTTTTTTTTTTTTTTTAATATAAACACCCTTTTAAAATAAAGTAGTACCTAAAATGCTATACCAAATGTTCTATATTGAATTATAAAATGGTTCTTCAGAACATTCACCTTGCAATGCAGCTATTGAAACCAAAAATCCACCTCAGTGAGCTGTTACTATTTTATCTGGTACTCTGTCTTTAGTCACAGCTAGGCTGGGTTATTTATTAATCAAAATACTTAATGCATAAGCACACGTGCATGCCCAAGTATTTTCACAGATCATATATATGCATAATCTTGTACTAGGCTCTCATTTCTATCACTTGAAATGTAGCCTATTAATTATTTAGAGGTGATTATTTTCCACCAGTAATACAGCTCAGAAATACCCAAGTGTCCTGGTTTTGGCCGAGATAGAATTAATTTTCTTTATAAATCTGGCATGCTGCTGCTTTGGGTTTGTGATAAAAGCAGTGCTGACAACATGGTGTTGGTTACTGCTGAGCAGTGTTTACACAGCTGCCTACCAGGGCTAACCACCAACACCAAGCTAACACAATCTAAGGTTCAGTTCCTACAGTTAAAGGGAGCCTATGCAATTAATATTCCATATGTGTCTTGTTTGTCATAACAATATTCTGTATTATCAGTAAGATTTATATGCCGTTCAAACTGCACTACTGCATTAAAAACACCTGACTGCAAGGAACAAAAATTCTTTCTCGTAAGAAATAGACTCAGTTAAGTAAATATCCTATACTAGGACACATCTGCCATATTTCAGAGTGTTGATAAGATTTTGTGCTATACATTTCCCCTGGAGCAAGACTAAAAGCAAGTCAGCATCAAAACCAGAAGCTGCATGTTCCATCTCTGCTTTCGCTTCCCCTTTTGAATGTATCTTCTATCATTTTCAGGGAACAAGCAAGACAAATGACAGAGGCAGGCTTAACATGCTGCTTCTCTGAAAGCTACCATCATTTAAATCACATAAAAAAAGACAAACAAAAATAGCCTGTCTTATTGTTTCCCTCCTCTCTCCATAATATTAAAAAACAGTCAATTTTTTAGAATGTTTCCCTTTCCAATAGTTTAACTGTTTTCAATATTCTGTTGAAAACAAGAAACAAAACTGGTCACTGCTATGGGATCAAGACAATTGAAATCTTTTAAGTACTCCACCAAAAGACCTTAGTGTTTTAGACTGTGCAATGATACTTCTGTTCACTGCCTTGTTTCCACTTACATCTTCATTAAAATTAGTCTACCACCACCAGTAGCCTAATTTAGCCATCAAAGAATCAATGAAGCAATACCACTGGGGTAGGGGGAGGACAGAACATATGGAAGCTGCAGAAGCACAGAACAAACTGGCTTCCTTGATCAGCTCCCACTGTGAGAAATACACTCAGTTCTCTCTTCCTAGACCAGAAGAAAGACTGCATTAAAAATTTCTTTTCAAAGTAGAGGTGAAAAGATTTACTTTGCTAAAAAGCTCTTACAGCTTGCATCCACACTGAAACCAGCTGCTCTAGTTCCATTTTAGCCTGTTTAGACAGCTCCAAAATGTGTTCTCTGTGCTCATGACTGGTATAGGCAGAATCTGTGAAGTCTTCTGTATGTTCCAGGATAACTTCCAGCATTGTTGAAAGGTTCTCTTTTGAGAGAAAATAAAGATTCTCACGGAGACCTTCCACCTTATTCTGAAAGAAAACCACATCAGTTCCTTGAGAATTTACGTGATGATTTAATTGTGATGCAAACACAGAAAGCAGATCCATCATTTTACTTTTTTTTTTTTCTCCTTAGTGCTTTTTAAAATTATTCCTTTATTTTCAAAGTAATCCAACAATTTGCTTGTGTCCAGACTGACAGTTTGGGGCTTGGTATGTTTTTTTTTAAAGTGATAATGCAATCAGCAGTTTACTAGCCTCTTATCACGAATAACAGCAAATACATCGTTGTTCTACTGCTGTGAATAAAAAGTTTCTAAGTTCAGTAAGTTTCAGAAATTAAATGTGTTCCAATTTTGTTTGATCCTTCCGCATCCATGTAATCCATTTTGAGTAGGTTTCTAAAAATGTGTATGTAGCAAATTGAATACTTTGGGGCACTCTCAAAAAATTTCAGTTGAAATTTAAAGGGGGGAAAAGAGATAAACAAATAAATTGAATCAAAGTGACAGGCTCAAAAGCGGTAAGCCATGGTTGCTCATTAACTGTTCTTAATGGAGTATGAAATTTAGAAAAGCCTTTATGAGGAAAAAAATCAACTGAGCTACAGGATACAATTTCAAGTCAGAATATTTCTTCTGAATGACAGTTTGCTCTTTTAAATGTTTCTATGAATATTTTTGCATGCAGTTTTAAAAACACTAACAATTACAAAGCAAGAATTCTCAAACAACAACTATTTTAATGAAAGTCTGATCAGATCCTGATACTTCAGTTTATTCAATGTCAATCCATCACCTCAACAAAACATTAGAGTTCTGAATGCATATTAATTCAGAAGGAGATGGCAAGTGTTAGGAGGTGTGTTTTGGCAAGGACGATTAAATTATAGTCACCTCTTGTCAGATTCTGTAACATTTGCGGACAGTTATTTAAGTCCATGCTGCTGAAGAGATGCAGCTCCATGATTTCAAATCTAAAACTGCTTTTTTTTTTTCCCAAAATCCTAGTTAAGAGGTACTTTATTGGCTGTAGAAAACAATATTATTTCTACTCTTACCTTGAATTCTCTGATGCCAGAATATATGCTGATGGGGGCCATTTCATTTTCTCCATTTGGTCTAGAGTCAGTTACAATTTCTATTACCTGTTCCAAAGCGAGTCTCATCCGATGAAAAACTCCATCTTTGTTAATACGAGCAGATTCACAGTCCGGATGCCTCAGACAAGTCTTTTTAAAGAAAGTAAAGTAACCATTATGAAAGAGTACACAAGCAGTATATTGAAATGAATGCTTCCTACTAAGGCAAGTCTAAAGAATGTGTTAGAATATGGTGAATTCTTCCTGTTAAACTGCTGTTAAGTAGAATTCACACCATTACTCAGAATATAAAGATTTTCTTTCTTCATTCTTTACACTTACACCCATCTTTAGCATGAAATCCAAAGTGGGGCTGAGAGAGGAGAGTCAGCTCTCCTGGCAGATGCCATGCTTCGTGATTTAGCCAAGTTCTGTAAGGGTGCATATACTCACTCACCTTTGAAGCAGTCAGGAGCATCATAGTGCACTTCTCAAGAACAGCCCTAGATGCTGCCATTCTAGCCTTTTTCTTCTCATCCTTCAAATCCTAAACACCAAAAGGAAAAAAAAACAAAAACCAGACCCAAATATTACATGGTATCTAAAACATTAACTTCTTGTGAGACCTGAAAAAGCAATCTCTCTTGCAGGTGAATGGGTTGTGAGAAAGCATCCCAATTTCTGACAACTGCTATTTTCAGCCTGACTCATGATCTAGAACTTACTTTTCAGACAGATTTTGATTTATGCATTTATTCTTGGCTCTATTCAATTCAGATTTCAAAGAAGGAATATCTCCAAGATACAGAGCATATTATGTAAACTGTTGCTACTTTTGATACCTTTATCATAAAGCATTATTCATAAAACAGAAATATGAGGTGAAAAGAACAGCTGACAAGAAGTATTTTCTGAAATGGAGGGGAGGGTAAGGTAGAGACAGAGAACACCTGCTTTTCATTCTGCTGCAGTGGAGGAAATGTAAACTAAATCTTTTTTCTTCCTGAGTGCTATATTTGCTACATACCAGTAATAAAGTAAGTTTTACAGGCTGAAAAAATAATTCCTCTGTATTTCTCTTCTCTGAGTACAGAAACTTATCAAGAACTTTACAGGGAAAGATGGATACACCTGCAAAACTGAACTATACCCCCAGCAAAGTTCATCAAAACAAGAGTTTAGACACCAAACTGGGATGTTGGGGAAGAGGGCAAAACATGAATCCCTCAACGGGCAACAGGATCTAACAAGGGGAAGAACTTAGCTACAACTATGATCTCGCTGCTCACAAAGCCAGCTGAGTGCTATCTGAGTGTTAAACAGGCAATTGAATGGGACCAGCTGAAGGTTTACAGGAGGTAATTAATACTAATGTACCCTAGATTAACAAAAACACACAGATAAATCACAGCAGCAGTCTGATTTGACATTTTTATAATGTTTGTATTTAGCAACTACAGAAAATCTTTAAGATCATAATCACGTTAAAAAAAAACCCAAACCAACAAAACAACCAAACAAGAAAACAGTTAATTTCTGAAATTTTGACATTACTCTCTGATAAATGTGATGGCACTCAAGAATTTATGGCCCACTTAAAAATACTATGAGGGATGTTTCCTCCCCATAAAACTAGTAATGCCACATAGCAGCCTACACATTGTAAACTGAGCATATCAAGAAAGTCCTGACACAACTGAAAATGTGATAATGTAACAATACTCTTTCCAAAAGAATCAAGTAGGCAAGGAGGGGAGAGTAGAAGACCACTTAACATTGAAAATCCAAAATAGTTGAGAAGAGTACCACTTCCTATTAACGAATGTTTCCCTTTCAAAGGAACAACTGCTTCAGGGAAAAACAAAGAGAGGTCACTTCCAAGCAAGTATTTCCTTTAATTTTAAGTAGCTTTCCCAGTAATGGTTTGACACTGAGCATGCACACATCAATAGTAAAAGGAAACACATGACGTTGGCCATTTTGTTTATGCAAACTAAATTCTGAATTTTGCTGGGTATTAGGGACTCTGTATATTTATATCAAATCCTGGTTTAGTTCTGAACAGAGGATTGGATTATCAAGTGAAAGCAACTAGAGCTCACAGCAAAAGTCTTAAGCCTCAGCAAACCCTTTAGTTTACATGGAAGTAGTAGGGAAAAAGCTTCCAGCATGAATGAAAGGCTTTGAAAGAGTAGCTGCATGTGGGAACTAAAACTCATTGCTCTAACATAAGAAGGTTTCGACCTAAACCTAGAAAAATATTTCATAATAGTAATAATAATAATAAACTGAACTTTAACAAGCCACCAAGCAGATGCTTTATTAGAATCTAAGGATTTCATGTTTGGAGTTTTCTAAAATAATGAAGTTCTTTCACTATGTGCAAACATCAAATATTTCTGTCAAGCAATGACAGACAAACTCTCTACCAGAGAAACGAGCCAGAAAAGTTAGAGCCAAAAGACAGTGATTGAAACCAAAGGATACCGCAAATAACACACACCCAGGCTTCTGGAAGATACATGGGTCACACAACGCAGGGATATTTCTCAGGCTGAGCTTTAAAATCAAAATACATCCTTTGGGTAGAGCCAGGAGAGGACAGGTTCCAGAGACGGGACACCAGCAATTGTTTTGTTTTCTCTAATCATCCCAGAAGAACCCATATCTTCCTGATAATAAAATGAAGATGATACTGTGCAACATCTCTCACAACCTTTTATTAATACTTACATTTTGCCGATCTCCAGTTAAATGAGCAAACTCCACCATTTCATTTCCAAACTGGCTGAATATTTGTACAAACTCCTGGAAACTACTGACTTTTTCTAGTTGTTCCATTGTTGCAAGAACCTACAAGATAAGGGAAAACACTGTAGATTATCAAGATGCTAAACAAAAACCATTATCACTGAAATAGGAATACTATTATTTACAGACACTTTAAGCTATGTAGTTTAAAATGTATATATTTTGTTACTGTTTAAGCAGCAATAACTCAACAGCTGGAAATCAAATGTAAGTTGATTATCATGCTTCATTCAAAATGGGTCATTTGTTGTCAGCACTCAAAAAACATCTTCCTTGCTCCTCATAGTATTAAGAGTAACAGCATTAACGGATTCAGCTTCCAGATTCAGGAAAAAATGTAGTTTTAAAATTAGTTTGACAGTAACAAGTGCAAATTATATCCCTGTGTTGCAACTCTCAATTTCAGATGCAAAACTTTTAAAGTCTAAAACCACAGTTGCACAGATGTGTTTCAGTGGCTCTGTACATTAGAAAAAAGGCAGCACAATTCAACAAAACTGAACAAAAAAGTTAGAAATTAGTTAATACATAGTTTTATATTTCCTCTAACAACCTACCCTAACTCTGGAGATTTTTATTAGTTGCATATAAAACAAAGAATTAAATATATCCAAGTTATATCAAGATGTTACTCAAGACACATTAAAGCATGTAAAATCAGAATTTTTTTAAACATTCAGCAAAGACTATCATAGAGCTTATAAATTACTGATTATTGAAGGTATCCTGTGAAGTCTCTACATTATGGATTATAACAGAGATGAACATCAGCTTTTTCAGGTTAGACATATACTTGCTAATCTCAAAGTGATTTTTTCAAATCCACTAAATGTCTTCAGAAGAAAAAACACTCAGTGCAATTCTTTATTGTCTTTCATACTGGA
Organism: Orthonyx spaldingii; assembly: GCA_013397795.1. Lineage (NCBI taxonomy): Eukaryota > Metazoa > Chordata > Aves > Passeriformes > Orthonychidae > Orthonyx > Orthonyx spaldingii. Next base: position 1,251,153 of record VZTJ01004275.1, read on the forward strand.
GATAAGAAATCGCACGAAAATTTAACAGACTGTACTTGAAAGGAAGAAACTTGAACTTATTTCTCCTTTCCTATGCCAAACGTATCTTCCCCCCAACTACAAAAGCAGTGTACATACCTGATTATGACAAACTCCCCCTTCCCTGCAACCCTAGCAAACTCTCCTAGAAGCACCCATTTGTTTGTGGCAGAGCAGCTGCTCAGTCTCAGTTGTAACCCATGTAAAGCAAATGTTCCACCAAACCCTGTGACTGCTGTGGAACTGACTGCTTTATCAAGCAATATTAGATTGCAGCACCTGTCTGAGTTTATGATGTTGGACAACCAGTTCCACAAAGGCCGTAGAAACAAGGACCTTCCTGATTGGGGTGTGGATGCATGAGAAAGGCTGGCGTATGAAGGACTTGGAAGGAAGATGCACAAAGATGTGAAAACAGCAGTATGAGAGTGGAAGGAGAGAACCACAGGACTGGGAAAGTGAGGATGTAGAAAAGTATATTTGGTAAAAGAGGAAAACATACAAGCTAAGGTCCAATTTTCTCTTCTAAGAATGGGTTAAAAAAACACATTAATGATATTCAACAATTCTTGGTTTAAGCAAGTATAGTACTTTACGAGTATGACCTTGGTTGCAAACAACTCTGTTACAGTTTTCCGTGTTTCTCTCATGACAAACTTCTTGTCAAGTAAAAATTTCAGTGAAAGCACATGCATTTCCATTATATGAAATAATTCTAGACATCCCAGGCAGAGCCGACATTCCAAAAAAACCATGTAGACAGCTCTAAATTTGTCTAAAGCTTATTCAAGAAGCTATTACAATGCAAAATACCTGTGATGTCTTCATAATTTTTCATTTTAAAACTTCTTCAACAAGAAACACACAGATAGTAATGAAAACATACATTTTTAATTAAAAGTTTAAAAATATGTAACAAAACAAGGCTTTAAGTTCTTATTAAAACCTAAATTAGCACTAGGCACTGCACAGTTACTGCTGTCGGATGGATGTCACCCTGCAGACAGCAGTCGTAGGCTGACATCTCTTCAGGGCACATCCACATTTTGATCCAAAACGAACAGTGTAGCAACTCCCCCACTGTCTGTCACTTCCCTGCTCATTGTTCTGGCTCTCCTAACCTGACTGGTGACAGTGAGTGGAGCAAAACCTTAAGGTCACTGATGCAGCGACTAAGTCTGATGGACAATGAAGCTAATTCTGTAAGGTAGGAAAGATGTGGGATGGGGTGGAAGAAAAAGTATGCAATCAAAGAACATCAGGAGAGTATATATGGTGCAGAGGATATGGAAGCAGGAACAGGATCACTGGGGATAATCAGCCAGAGGCTGGATTCTGGAACAGATCACCATTCTGGAAGATCTCAATCACTTCATCTGTCTGAGGGACTGGATGTCCAACCACTCATCTGTTTTTCTATCCTTTGCCCTTGACTGACTCTTTGTTCACATGAGGAAGATGATGACAATGAAAACAAAGGTGTTCAGAAAGAGGCAGCAAAAAAAAGCGCAGTAGAAGTTTAACATTGGGCATTCAGTCTCTAAGATAAAAATGGAGCTGAGATCTTCTGAAACAGTTAGCCATTTCAAGAAGCCAGAATCGTCTCCAGTTGGCAGTACTGATGATCCTCTTCATACCTTTTCATCCTCTTTACCACATCATACTACACTGTCTCAGAGTATTTGTGTGCACTTCTTAAGTCCCTGCCCAAAATATCCCTCTACAACAATGTTTCCTACTGGAAGAACCTCTTTGCTATCCATCATAGCGGTGTCTGACATACTTTTCAGGAGCATACTCTATAAAAATTAGAGCACGTATCAATATTATGCCTGTATAAGACATCATCATTTGTTTAATCTGGTCCTAGAGATGTGAGTTGCTCTACTGGTACCACAGACAGAAGCAGAATTTCCCAAACATGTGCACTATGCACAGAGAGGAGAATGCAATAAAACCCAGGGGACCACAAAGACTAGCTGTGTCCTGGGGTACATCAGGCACAGCATCAACAGCCGGGCAAGGGAGGGGATTGTCCCACTCTGCTCTGCACTGGCACTCGTCTCGAGTGCTGGGGGCAGCTTTGGGTGCCACAATATAGGAAAGATATTAAAGCTTTGGAGAGTGTCCAAAGGAGGACTATGAAGATGGTGAAGGGCCTTGAGGGGAAGTCATATGAGGAGGGGCTGAGGTCACCTGGTCTATTCAGCCTGAGGAGAGACCTCACTGCAGTCTGCAACTTCCTCATGAGGGGAAAAGGAGGGGCAGGCACTGATCTCTTCTCTGTGACAGGACCCGAGGGAATGGCCTGAAGTTTTGGCAGGGTAGGTTTAGGTTGGGTATCAGGAAAAGGTTTATCACCCAGAGGGTGGTTGGGCACTGGAACAGGCTCCCCAGTGAAGGGGTCACAGAACCAGCCTGAGAGAGTTCAAAGATGTTTGTACAATGCTCTCAGACACATGGTGTGACTCTTGGGGTATCCTGTGCAGGGTCAGAAGCTGGACTGTGATGATCCTCATGGGTCCCTTCCAACTCAGGATATTCTATGATTCTATGCCTATGGCAGTCAGAGTCAGATACACTTACTCTGGACTATGAGATTTCCTGCAATCCTTTCAAAATTAAATGCTGCACCTATGCTTACTATATTCACATTAGTGTATATATGACAATATTGTCATAAACATTTAAAATTATCAGAAACCTAGCCTGCTCCTGAAAGGGTATACCCCTCCTTATCCTTTCATGATACATGCATTTGCACAGTTGCTCCATAGCCTAAATCTGTGTTACCACTCACCACTTCTGGAAAGGTAAATTAATTAGGATTACTGCATGGCTGCAGACAACAGCAGAAAAGCAATAAAAGGTATTAAATGCACCATTCTGGTCTTCAGTGCAAAAATGACCAAAGCAGCAAGTAACTTCAGCAAACTGTTATTAGTAAAACTGCTGCCACTGGGAGATGAAATGAGCACAAAGACAGCAAATCAGTGCTGCCAAGTCTAAAGCCAGACAGAAGCAGGTAATTTCATTGGTTTTGAATCCTGGACTGAACTGTCTTGGATCTAGGTGCTGCACAATAGAGACCAGTGGATCTGGAAAGTAAACCAGGACAAAGGAACAGAGACAGCATGAGGAGTCAAAAGTGGAAAGAGGGGCACTGCTCTGGATTACAAGTTCAAAATTAATGGAAAACTCCAGGCCTTATCAGGTTCTCATTTTTCAAACATGATATTTTTCTATTTTTGTTTTAGCATAATGTGGAGGGAAAAAATGGAAGTAAGGTCCTACAGGCAAGGCAGTGAAGTCTGCACTGCATGAAATAGATTACAATTGAAGTTAAATGGGCCTTCATACATGATTTAAACCAAGTAGTTTCATGCTAAGTTTCAAGACCCAAGTTAAATTGCACAAAAACCTTTTAATCTGTAAGCCTCACTTCACTAGCACAGACTTTTAGATGCATTCCTCACAGCTTTTTGCTTAGATGCCATAATGCTCTCGTCTCGATCCTGACAGCACAAACATCCTGTCAGTAGCAAGTAGAAGCTTTTACTGACCATTTTACCAACAGACACTTTTCACCTCACAGCAAATTTAAAGTTAAATAAGCAGTAACACAGCATCTTCTCCAGCATACTAAGTGAATAAAGCAATATGGGTGACGTAAAATGCAGAGTCACTGAAAGTTGTTGTAATCCTACTGACTTAGAGCCATCCCCTTTCAGATACCTGGTAGGTAAACATGTGCAAAACATTCATTTTTATCTCTTTATTTTATAATTCCCCCAGAGAGACAAATGAAAGTATCACATTTACCACCACTCTTCTGCACTGACTATAGGCATCAGTTAAACAAAACAGTGCTACAAGTACCTTGTTTCTGGAAGTTATAATCTGTTTAATAACAATTCTGTCTGCTAACACCAGCACCTTTGTGACAGAGGAAAGCAACAACCTTGCAGCTTTTACCACACCCGTTTTGTCCGTAAAGATTGTTATGTGGCTATCAGATTCCGGATGATCCAAGCTTGCCACATCCGTAAGCTGTGCAATTGTTTCACCTAGAAGAAAAAAACCATAAAGTAACTTTCCATACTTAGAAGAAAGATACTGGGTTATTAAGCATTCTTAACTTTTAGCTTTGAGGGATAAGACAATTTCAGAGCTACCTACAACTCTTTATTTCACTTCACTTCCTTTGACTGACTGTTGGTGGCACTCTCTCCATATTTAAACGTGGATTACTATTCACTACCTTATTCTTCCACCTGTAACATAAACTGATTTTCTTACAGTAATCTACAGATGTTTGGGGGGCGGGGGGAGTGATGGGAGGAGTTGGGGAGGGAGAAAACATTGATGGGAGGCATTTTTCTGACTTTAATAGCAGAAGTCAAACCAGTGTCCACACCTGCAGCATCAATCGACTAAAGAGTGGGATGCAGCAAGGAAGAAAGAACTACAAATTCCCCTTCACTTTCCAAATTTCAGTCAGCATTCCCATAACTTATGGATTTTCTATTCCTGTAGAAGCTTCCAGGCATGACTAATACGGAGATTCCAAACAGTAACTTTATAACTTACAGGACTGAAGCTTTATAGTGAGACTACTGTACTTAACATTCAAAAGAAGGCCACTAAACAGGGCACTGTCAGAGACAGGAGAGGGAAAAAAAGGCAAAGGAGTGCTGATTTTCAGTTCATCACTATCTTTTTATTCAACTTGCATTTAATTAAATAGATAGTTAAATAGACTTAATTGACCACTTTCATCCTTTATGCAGTTAAAAACTCTACATCCAATGCAGCTAATGGATTTCCTTATCTGAGAAAGAAACACAGACCCTATCCAATTCAATCTTCTGGAGTACCCTAGATAATAGTGCAATAGAGGAAAAACAGAGCAATTTGTTAGTCCATAACCAGAGAACGGCTGCTGGGAGACTGAGCTCAAGCAAGCTCTGAGACATGACTTTTGTTAGCATGCAAGACAAGATGATCAACCTACAGCTGACCTATAGATCGTCCTTGAAGATAAAATCTAGGTAATTTGATCAAATTCCCTATGACTCATCTTCAAAACCTCAGCTAAGGTAATTCACCTAAGTAGGCAAAATACTCCAAAAACCTGATAAAGCCAGTGCTCCCATATGAAGAACCTGCATTATTCTGGTACTCCAGAAATACCACACAATAGAACAAGAAAGGCCTGACAGTTCTTCAAACCACAGAGCTCCACATTTGACAGTGTTTATATGCATAGATTCTTTTCCTCTGATAATTGTAATCCCTGGGGTTCTCAGCTGCCTAAATAGATATTGCATTATCGCAAGGAACTTCCAGTATATTTGCTGGGACCAGGCCAGGTCACAAAAGGCATGCTCCAAATAATCAGAGGGTCACTCCAATATACTGTACTCTAGTACAGTCTGAGACAGTGAGTTCCACAGCTGAAGGGCCTGGAAATGAATAGAAGCAAGAGGAATTATAAAAGTACAGCTACAGTTGAAAGAGTAAGGGACAGCCAGATGCACTAACAGTGAAGCTGTATGACAAGTGTCCACTCAGGCAAGGAGATCATTTAACCGCAAAATACATTGGCCATTGCCTTCTCCACAGTTCTCCACAGTCCAAATCATTTCAGTTCATGCCAGTCTTCAGTTGTTCACCTTTGTCAGCAGATTAATCTGTTACTTTGACCTCAAAATAACTGTGACAACATGAAATGCTGTAGAAACACACAGAGAACAATTAAAACAGATGCAAAATTTTTCTGGTAACCAAGAAAGGATGCACATCATTATCCCATTTCTTATGCTATGGGATTCACCTTCTTGAGGATGAATCAAGTCACAGATGAAGCAGCTACTCATACAAAGAGTTATCAGAGAACACTGAAAGACCTGCAACATCTGCCTGTCAAAAACTCCAGACAACCCTAGAAACTCAAGACTTCTGGTAACAGAACAAAGGCTTCCTTCTCTGCCTGCAGATCTGCAACTACAAGAACAGGAATTAAGCCCTGGGAGTAAGCTATGAGGAACAAGATCTGTTAGGGTAACAAGACAGAGCTAGGGAACCTGTACCCCGCTGGGTATGCACCAGTTCATAAAACACATCTGAGCATGTCAAAGAAACAGTTCAGTGTCACTGCAGTTCTCCTATCATGACTGAGAGATTGTGACAATTGGGTGATATTTCCAATATAAAGACAACTGTCAAATCCACCTCTAAGAAGGTTAACAAGAAAAATTCAGGCAATTGTGGGCTTGTCAGCCTCACATCAGCATCCAGGATTATCACTAAAATAATCTTGGAAGCCATTACCACACGAAGCAGAAAAAGGCAATCAGGAAGAGCCAACACAGACCTGCCAGGGTAAATAGTCCCTCATTGATCTGAATGCTTTCTATGATGAGATGACACGGTTTTTAAAAAAATACAGTAATGGATGCTGTGCATCTCAGCTACAGCATGGCCCCTGACATGATCTCCCACAGTGTCCTTATAACTTCATCAAGAGATATGGGACTGAGCAAGTGAACAAAAAGGTGGGTAGAAAATGAACCTGACTGTTTGGGCTTGGGATGCTGATAACAGGTACAAAGTTCAATCAGCAGTCAACTTCCAGTGGTGTCCATCTGGGACTGACAGGAGTTATCAAAGCTATTCCCTGGATGATGACTCAGCATGTTCAGCCAGTGTGTGAACAAAACCAAACTGGGTGAGTGTCTGATACTGTGGAGGGCAGGGCTGCTAGACAGAGGGACAGGCTGAAAAAAATTATCTGATAGAAAATCTGTGAAGTCCAGCAAGGACAGTAATACCACATCTGGGCCAGGGTAACACCACTCAGCCCTGCATGCTGAGGTCAGATGTCAACAGGAAACCTTTGTGGGGAAAGACATGGAGGGGCCAGGAAGACAAAGAGTTGAACAGGAGTCAGCAATAATGGCCAGCAGCACCTGGAAGGCTGCAGAAATTATTCTTCTCTTCCCTTTGGCACTTGTGAGGCAGCATCTGGAATATCATGTCCACTTCCGGGCTCCTCAGCACCCCAGCTGATATAGTGGAGCAACTGACATAAGTGGAGAGGTTGAAGGGAGGGAGTTTGTTCTGCCTCAAGAAGAGAAGGCCGGTGGCAGAGTTTCCTGTGGTCTGCATCTATCCCCCAGTGGGCATGTATGGAGAGACACAGACTGATCCCAGCATGGATGGTGATGGAACAAGAAGCAGGGAACAAGATGTAAGAAAATGCTTTTGCCACGGCAAGGGTGGTCAAACGCCCGTAAGTAAGGGTACAAAAAAGAAGTAAGAAATGAGAAGTATACAAAAAAATACATGATCACCATTCTTGAGAGTCAAAATGTCCCTTACAACTTTAGTTATTCTGTGATTCCATTTATCCATTTAAATTTCCATTTTTCAGCCTTCTTAATTTAGCCTCTCTGTTCTAAAACCCAAGGCAAAACCAGGACAAAGCTATTTATTTTTTTTATTTTACTCCATGTCTTCCTTTAGGGCTACATAGTCAACTGGCAGAGAATACTGGAAATGTTATGACACTACCTCATTCCTGACATGTGCTTTCTCTTTTAAATTAGCCAGTCTTTCCTAGTTTTAGAGAGGGGGAAAAAAAGATAAAAAAATCACAGATGGGCATCTAAAATGTGCTTCTTTAAGTTACATTCCACTACTATGTTATCATTGTAAACACTGACACAGCGCAAGAATAATATTAGGCAAAATCTGCTACATGACCCTCTGCAGTGTTTTAGGATTCTATTTTGAGTCAATCAAATTACAAGGTTTATTACAAGGAAACAGTCATAACAAGTCTGAAACACTTCAGATCACTGATTATACCCTTCACAAGAGACAGATACAACATCTGTCATCCTTCAAAGCCTCTGCAGGATACGCAATTGATTTAAAGACTCCCTACTTTTCTTAGAAACTGAGATGCTTAATGTTTTAAATCCTTCTGTGTTGAAATCTATCTTCTATGCCTAACAAAATCTCCATTTCTGAGACACAATCTAATTTACCGGCTAAAAAGAAGTATGAACAACTCTACCAGATTCCCTGCCCTAAAGCGCAAGGTTTTTTGCTGCCTATGCCCTCAGAACACAGGATTCTTAGATACAGGTCAATATTCTTGGCTATAATTGTCCAGGACATCTTTTTGGCTTGTTTGGGAACACCAAAGTTATTAAAAATGGCACTCAAGCAACCGTGTTCAGAAACTGATTTCAGAGGACATTTCAGAGGACATCCATAAGAATTTATCTGCTCAAAGGACTCTGTTACTTTGTCCAACACTGAACAGTCCACAGTGTTGGCACCAAAAACCCTCCATCAAACAAATAACCAGGAGCTAACCAGGAGCTACACTGAATTTCCCATGTTAAGTCTTCCGTTAGATCTCAAATGCAGGGAACAACTGAGCCATGCCAAGGTAAACATTAGGCTGACAGAAATGTAAACAGCCCATATTCTCACTCCTCTAGACTGAGGCTATTACTGCATAACAGGAAATAAAACTTACAATGCAAAAGAACTATAGTCTTTTGCTGGGATAAAATACTGCAGACTATTTTTAGATTCCCAGCTCTCCTGCATGCAGTGATAGGGAGAAAAAAATACTTAACCACAGCATAACTGGCAAGTCAAGAAACTCAGACTGCACTGCTCTTCCAGCAGCTGAGATTATCGATGCGAACTTTGGCAATTTTGGCTTGTCAGCATTTTACTTGGATCTCTGAAGAGAAAACACATGCTTCACATAACAAATGGAATGTTTTTAAATTAGGACACTTCTGTTTGCAGCCAAGTTTACTGAAGCAACTAGGAATTTTCAGTCTAAAGTTTATCCAGAATAGTCCTTCAAATCACAAGAACAATCATTCATCATCAGCGTGTTTCTAGACATTGTGACTCATTGTTGAGGGATTTTTAAAGGATTTCTTACAGCACCATGCCCAATTTCTAAGCTTCTTTTTGTCTTTTAATCACAAACAATAGTATGAACTGCATCCTCGAAGTCTGAGGCCAGAACAGCCATTCAGCAAGACCCACACCAGTTAGGACAGCAAAGATAAGTTTTTCAGGATTCTGAGGTCATTTCAAAGACAAAACCCAAACACCCACCCAAGCCCACTATTTTAACTTAACAGATCAGTTTTAAGTACAGTAACCCACGTCTTGGACTGGAGTACTGCTCCATCTTGCAGTAATCAAGACATTAGTGTTGAAGGATCACTTATTTGTCTCCACAAAAGAAGTTCAAGATTGTCTCCCCGAAACCACAGTAAGGGGAAAGTCTGTCACACTTGTAGGTACATCCACCTGCTCAAACTGGGAAAGCTTCAAGTACAATTTCCCATAACCCAAAGATATTTGAAAGAAAAAACAAAACCTCACCCCACTAACAATAAAGGGAACATTCTACTAGATGTCATCTTGAAGGCTTCACTGCAGATCTAAGAATATGCATTTACTGATGGCCACTGAAATATTATGCAAGGAATAATACTTAGTATCTAGGAAAGTAGTTTCTAGCATGACACAGATATTCTCTTACAGCATCAGAGAAGGCAACCCCCTATTCACCTAGACAGAGTCTTCTGGGGGAAGGAGAATGACAGTAGGCAACTCAATTATCCACACTTCACATTCCATTCACACACACAGCAAGTTTGCAACAAAACTTGAATCCAGCAAAAAGGCAAGCACAACATGATTTTCATTCTACTGAGGGGAGTCATCAGATGACTGATGTGAGTCATCTTACTGAGTCCTGATGAAATATGGGTTGACACTGACCTTCATTCAGACACTGAGATTTAGAATGCAGTGACCTCAATAGCATAACATTCAAAATAACTTTGAATACTCCACTGTTTTAACTTGGCAGCAATAAACTCTAAAGTTGTATTCCCAACACTCTGCTCTTTGTCTGTAGTAACATCGTAAAAAAAAGAGCAGTCAGGTAATTCCTTGTGGCAAATGATCCTATAAAAATCAAAGCCAACACACAATTCCATTCCCTATTCGTAAGATGACAGTAATTTAAGTAAGTGACAAAATCAGGTAACAGATCAGGTCTTGAATGAACCAGCAGAGGAAGGTTAAGCAATTAAATAATAAAGTTCTTACATGATGCCTGACACTAAAAATAGTGTGCCAAAAATGGCACAAGTACAATTTCATGAGTAACTACATACCTGCTCTCCTTGCCTCGATGCAAGCAACACTCATTTCCTCCTTCAATTCATGGTTTTCGTTGGCTATGGCTTCACCCACAGTAACAAATCTCCCGACTGCGAGGTTAACGGCTTGGCCCACGCGCTGAATTGCCTGCAGAGTCTTGTCTGAACGCTTTGGTTTATCCTTATGATTAATAAGAGTGGTTATCTGCAAACAAGAAGAGCTATTTATTACAACATTTTAACTTTAATACTAAAGGCAAGTTTTGAATTGAACTCAGTTATACATTTTTACAGTACTTCACTACTAAAATTTAGTGTTGTGCTGTGTCATGAGGTATCATTTAACTTCTCAGAGAATGAAAAAAAAATTTGGGGTATAGTTAAGGTTGCTCATCTCCTGTGATCTCAGTTTATCTCAAATGAACAGAGGTATTTCTATTTTTCTTCCCCTCCCATTTGCAGTACTAAAATCAACTGCCCTGGGTCTCAACAGCCTTTCACACTACAGACACAGCCCTTCCCCCATTAAAATATCCACCATACTTAAAACTTAAATGTCCTCAATTACACGTTTCCTAGAATTTAGAGAAAGGTTGCCATTTAAATACAAGTTATCAGTCAAACAATTTGTGAGGACATGCCTATTTTGAACTCCTGACTTGGCTTTTCTGCACACTGCACAGCACTACACATTCCCTCCCGGATCACAGGGACTGGAGATCAGCTGCATGCTGGCTGCAGGAGACTGAAGATTTGTCCAAAACACCAAACATGAGGAAACAAAGAAATCCTTTCCCCTCACAGAGGAGAAAGGCAGGACTGCAAAAGCAGCTTCTCAAGGCATTAGGTAAACATGAGAACAGTATGCAATTCTGCAACTCACAATTAACTAACTATAAACTGCATTACAAACATGAGCTTTACATTTTTGCCACTGCAACTATTTTCTAGTGAGAAGCAGGACAGAAGTTGAACTCCGTAGTTTCAAACATCCTAAACCAGCATAAAAACCCAACAAAGACAGTCCTGCCTGTCCTCGTCTCCCACTCTCATCTGCAATGAATTTATCTTATGTGGGTTAAACCTTAGTTGTGGAGAAGATGATGCTTGTTATTTTGGTTTTCCCCATAGTCAGGTCCCCAGTCTGGTTCACTGCATAGCTTAATGAATATTTTTGGTGGCAAAAGGGAACAGTACAGCCTGAGAAAGATGGGCAGAAGTGTTCCTTTCAGCAGCAGTATGCTTTAAAATGCCCACAGAACTCTACTGTAAGCCACATCCTCAGGAGCTCAAAGATGTCTCTTGAGAGAATCTCAGAACTACATTAATTACTTAAGTGTCTGAACATCTCAGCTATATCAGCTTGATCACAAATGTCTTTGCCGCTCCTCAAAAAACATAAATCATCATTCACTCATACATTCTCCTACCAGTCAAGCCTGTGGTGGGACAGGAGCATACAAGCTGCACCTGTAATGCTCACTTCAGATTCAAGGACATAGCAGGAAGCAGCGTAGGAACTGTTCTGCTTCGTGATTTGATCAATACCCAAGGTTTACCCTTCAGATAGCACTGAGTCATCTTTCTGGAGAAAAAAAAGTGTAGTGTTGTTTAACACCTTGCTGAGGCTGGTTTAGCCAAGTTTCCAGTATTACACCCTTTGCAATGGGAAATGTCAACACTTCATAGAGCACTTTGCACACACAAGAAAAGGAAGGAAGGAGGGAGGGAGGGAAGGGAGGAAAGGGAACGCTATGAGAATGGAAGAATAATTTGTTCTGGTACAAAATATCAGTACAGAAATGCATTGTCTGCCCACACCTTCTTATACACGCCCTACTTTTCCAATTAGTACCTAAGCCACAAGGTCTAAAAGAAGGCCTTTTTCTAGAATTCATACAACAAATCTGTCCCTGTAAGAGTCCCCTGGATCACCAAACTTCAGCTCCAAAGCCTATGAACCCCAGATGCCTTTCTGATCTTCTTATGATGAAAAGATCTTATGTCGAAAACAGAGTCCTACTAGAGAGCAAACTGAGGAAACATCTGAGCATCTTCAAATTCATTTTAGATGAGGAATGACATTCCTCAAAACACACAATTACCATCACTTCAATGGAAATTCAGAGCAATATGAAATTCATAGTGAAAACGACTGCACTAGCAGCTCTCCTGAATTCTTGCATTGTAAGTACTTCAGATATACAGAATTAACAAATACCCATCAGCAGCTAATCTAACAATGCCAGCTGGTGAATTCTTGAACAGGCATGGCTAGCAAGCCAACTGAGAGCATTAGTCTAAATGCTGAGGAAAAGCAAATTGATAGAGGGTCACAATTTTGTCTCTTCAACTGTTTTTTATGCAAACAGTAACCCCATGCTGGGTTAATATTACATTCATACAGTTATTGACTTCTCAGAAGTATATATAAAATAACACTAGCCTAAAACAAACTGCAAGTTTACATACTGGCTGCAAGTTTACCTCCCACAGCATTTTACACCAGTAAAAGTTTAAACATGTTCTGCATAACCCTGAAAAAAATGCATATGCAAATAACACTGCAGAGTGAAAGGAATCCCACTGTCTCTTACAAATCATCAAGGGCATTTATTTTAATTCCCACGTTACTGCAGAGGTATGCAAATAACAAAAATCATGAAGATATCACAGCTTAAGTTGCTTTATTCAAGTCTTACAAAACACTCTCAGGAACACGAGTGCCTTTTACATTTCTATCATTTCTTTAGCATTCTGTTCAGAGGGCATCATAATTTTTGCAGAAAACAACCCCTCTACTCCCCCTGCCAAGGTTAAGCAAGAACAAGCAGCTGTTTTGACAAGTCTATCACCAGTGTCATCTTGACCTCATGAAGCTCAACAAGGCTAAACACAAGGTCTTGCACTGGGGCTGGGACAATCCCCAGTGCCACTGCAGTCTGGGGGATGAATGGATTGGGAAGAGCCCAGAAGAAAATGACTTGGGGGTACTGGTGCAAGAAAAATTGGATGTGAGTCAACAACGTGCTTGTATCCTGGGCTGCATCAAAAGCAGCGTGGCCAGCAGGCTGAGGGAGGGGATTTTGCCCCTCTACTCTGCTCTGGTGAGACCCCACCTGGAGTGGGGTGCACAGCTCTGGGATCCCCAACAGAAGGAGGACATGGACCTGTTGAACACAGTTCAGTGGAGGACCATGAAGATGGTCAGAGGGATGGAGCACCTCTCCTATGAAGACAGGCTGAGAGAGCTGGGGTGGTTTCAGCCTGCAGAAGGTTCCAGGGAGACCTTAGAGTGGCCTTTTAATATATAAAGGTGGCTTAGAACAAGATTAGGAAAGACTTTTTACCAACACCTCTAGTGACAGTAGAGAGGTCGATAGTTTTAAACTAAAAGAGGGTAGATTCTGATTGGACTTAAAGAGGGAATTTTTTACCATGAAGGTGGTGAGGCACTGGAGCAATTTCCCTGAGCTGTGGAAGCCCCATCATTTTAAGAGTTCAAGCCCAGGTAGTTTCAACAACCTAGGGCTTTGAAGGGGCTTTGAGCAACCTGGTCTAGTGGAAGGTACCCCTGCCCATAGCACAGGGGTGGAACTAGATGGTCTTGAAAGGTCCCTTTTAACCCAAACCATTCCCTGATTGTACTACTCTATACCTACTGTAGACACCCACTCGAGTAGCTTGTATGTGAAGATTAAACTCAGCCTATGGTTATACACAGCAGCTAAGGCTTTGCAAATACCTCCTGGAATAACAAACTCTTAGCTGAATAATATAATTTCTTCTCAGACTGGCTAACTTGGGGCCAGTATGATAACTAGATTAATATTGGGATGGAGGGAAGTTTGTTGAGCTCCCTAATTTTTTTTTTAAAGTAAGTCAAAAAACTGTATGGATTGACAGTTAAAAACAACCATTGTGAGAGAACCAAAACAGAAGTTGGTCAAGAAGTTTGAAACAACACGACAAACAGCTTCATGTAACACCTCTTTCAAGTGTGATCAACATTATGTAGCAAATGTAGCCTGTACTGATATCAGATTTGCATAGGATGTTTCCTATAAAATCCTACATAACAAACAGCCCCGAAATAGAGGTAGGTAGGTCGTGATAGAATAAAGAGAAAGATATGAAATATAGATCAGTTAAAGCAAAAAGGGCTGGGTTTGGTTCTAGAAACATGAGTTATACATAAACCAAAGGTAAAATGCTTAATAATGTCAAAGGCATGAGGAAAGCTGTTCAGATACACATGGGCTTCTCATAACCTGCCACCTGCAGAAAATACTGCTGTACAAACAAGGAGAAAGAGATTTCTCAGAATTATGCATTGTCATTCCCTCATAGAGCATTAAGAGTGACAGGTACATCCTCCATTTCAAATGAAGTATTGAAAAAGCAGAGGTAATAGCAACTGCAGTTTAGAATTCTTTTCAAGAATTTTTTTTCAAGACTTAATTAAGCTTGTAATTAACAGTCAGAGTTAAAACAAAAACAAGATCTTAACTTAGCAAGGAGAGGAATTTCATTAGTACCTTAAGTGACAAACTGAAGGAAACTGTGATGCTAATAAGCAGTGCAAAGATTATTTAACCAGTTCAGCACTCAATAATAGTTGCCTCAGAATACAAATACAGCAGTCAGCATTAAAAGGCCAATAAGAAAGGCTTCTAAAATAAAGAGTAAGCAAAGGTTTTGCTCCTGACTTTTAAACAATATTTAAAACAGAGATAAAAAATAGGACAAGTTAAATGGAGAAAAGGAAAGACCCAGAAGAAACTTAACAAGGAATTTTTCCCCAACAACCAACCAAAGAAACCCTAAGAGCCTATAAAAAACTGAACTAGTAAAACTTGCAGCATTTAAGGTATTTCAGATTACAAGAAATAGTTTTTCCCCTGCAGTCCATCCAGTTGCAATCAGACTAGAACTATTACCATGTTTTGATTTCTTTTTTTTTTATATGAAGGAAACCCCTGCGAGTCCAACAACATAATCTAAGACCTCCCTCAAGCTTAACATCTCCCAAATACTTAATCTGTTATATTCTGATCATGCACTTCCCAGTCACCAACATCTGTGATGTTTGGGCAGGAATCAGCAGCTGAAAAGATTATCTGCAAGTCTCTTTGAACAAGAGCAATACGTTACACGCTGTTTACTTAAGGATTTACTGATCAGGTCCTAGAAAGGAAACAGTCCTTTTGATGGTACTCACCCTCTGTTTAATGTGAGCTCTTACACTATTTTCATGGAATGTTTATCTGAGATTTGAGACAATCAGTTTAAGGAGTGTACAGTCTCAAGAATCTGTCAGCTACAATCTTTTGTCACTTGTTACAAGAAGCCACAGAAAAATAATGGCCTTTACTCAAGTACTTTACCAAAACTAACAGATATAGCAATAATGTATCAAGATGTAGTTCATATTTAAGGAAACAAGTTTGGTTGTGGCAATTTTTGAGCAGCTGTTTTCAGATCTTTTTGAGGGCCTTCAGATACTGACATTTAAGTCATTATATGCTTCATGCTCAGGAAGCATCATGACAGCACGCTTAGCTAAAAATATTCTAATGTCTATTTATTGTCAGTGTAATTAAGTCTTGCATGACAGAATTAAGTGATACTTAAGAGACTGGGTTTCAGGAAGTATTTATAGACATCTATAAATAAAACCAGAGGAAACATAGCTATTTCACAGCTCCTGCTACAAACACAAGAGTTAAACTGACAAGACATGTTGAAAGATATCCTGCCCACCTCTCTTCCTGGGAAAGTACCCACATTGTACACAGGATGATTTAGACTCTCAAGAGTAGTATTTGTTACTGCCTCTTATGTGGTGCATTGAGCCTGTCTGGATGCCAGGTGCTCACCAAAGCCACTCTATCACTCCGCTCCTCAGCAGGAAGAGAAAATATAATAAAAGGCTTGTGGGCTGAGATAAGGAAGGGAGAGGTCACTCGCCAGTTACTGGCATGGGCTAAATAGCCTCTGCTTGGGGAAATTAACTGCATTTATTACCAGTCAAATCAGAGGAGGATTATGAGAAGTAAAACAAATCTTAAAAATACCTTCCCTCTACCTCTCCCTTCTGGCCTTAACTTTATTCCCGATTCTCCACCTCCTTTCCCCCAGCAGCACAAGAAGACAGGGACTGGGGGCTGTGGTCAGCTTCTCACGTGCTGTTTCTGCCACTGCTTCCTCCTCAGCAAGAGGTTTCCTCCCCCCCGCTCCAGCATGAGGTCTCTCCCATGGAAGACAGTCCTCCACAAATTTCTCCAACATGAGTCCTTTCCATGGGTTGCAGTTCTTCACAAACTGCTCCAGCAGGTGTCCCTCCCATGGAGTGCAGTCCTTCAGGAACAGGCTGCTTCAGCATGGGTACTCCTTGGGATCACAAGTCCCATAAGGAAACCTGCTCCAGCATCAGCTCATCTTCATGAGGCCACAGGTCCTGCAAGGAGCCACTCCAGCACAGTGTTCCCAAGGCGTCACACACTCCTTCAGACATCTACCTGCTCCAGCATGGATCTCTGCATCCCTAGGAACTTCCATGGGCTGCAGGGGGACAACTGCCTCACCATGGTCTGCACCACAGGCTGCAGGGGAATCTCTAGTCCTGCAAGTGGAGCACCAACATCTGCACTGTCTGCAGAGTTGCTTGTCTCATCACTCCTCTTGCTGCAATTATTTCTGCACAATACCTTTTCCCTCCTCTTAAATACATTATCCCAGAGGCACTACTGCCATCCCTGACTGGCTCGGCCTTGGCCAGCAGTGGGTCCATCTTGGAGCCATCTGGCATTGGCCCTGTCGGACGTGGGGGAAGCTTCTGGCAGCTTCTCACAGAAGACACCCCTGTAGCCTCACAGAAGACACCCCTGTAGCCTGTCCACTACCAAAACCTTGCCACGCACACCCAACACACTCATATTAAGCCTGGAAAAGAGAAGGTTTCGAGTAACCTCATTGTGGCCTTCCAGTACCTGAGAGGAGCCTACAGGAAAGATGGAGAGGGTCTATTACCGGGGCATGTAGTGACAGCACAAGGGGGAATGGCTTCAAATTGAAAGAGAATCTGTTTAGGAAAAAAAAACCCTTTACTCTCAGGATGGTGAGGCACTGGAACAGGTTGCCCAGAGAAGTGGATGCCCTATCCCTGGAAGTGTTCAGGCCAGGCTAGATGGGGCCCTGAGCAACCTGATCTAATGGAGGGTGTTCCTGCCCTTGGCAGTGTGGTTTTGAACTAGATGACCCTTAAGGTCTCTTCTGATCCAGGCCACTGATTCTTTAATTCTATATTGATCAGCTTTCCTGTAGGAAAAATTCAAGATGTTATCTCTATGCATTGAGGATTAGCTGCCTTAGAGTAACAGCTCCTCTTCCATTTTGTGTATTTTCTGCTTTCTGCCTTCCATTAAACTTTATAACGGTAGAAAATTTGTTTCTGGGGAAAAAAAAATGTAATACCAGGAATAGAAAGTTTTTGCTAAGAAAATGTAATAGCACTTCGTACTGGGAAAGAAGTTACAAACTGCTACAAGAGGAGTGCTGTAAGGTAAATTTAGTTGCATTTAATACGCCCTGTAGAAATCTTGGTCAAAAAGGGCCTTTCCCACACTGCTTGTACTTTCATTACTTCATCTCGAGTTTGGGGGCAGAGAGGAACTACTAATACTACATTTTAGGTACTGTCTCTCATTAGGTCTTGTGTACTCCTTGAGGACAATCAGGTCTTCAGACTCATTTAGCCAGACAGCAGTACAGGTTGTTTCAACACCCACACCTGCTACTGAACACAACCATGCATCAGAGAGAGCGGAGAAGCAGCAGCTGGCATTTGACATCCAGTCCATAAGGACTACAAGCAGAACTGTCACACAGACTTCTCATCAC
Organism: Orthonyx spaldingii; assembly: GCA_013397795.1. NCBI lineage: Eukaryota > Metazoa > Chordata > Aves > Passeriformes > Orthonychidae > Orthonyx > Orthonyx spaldingii. The sequence goes on from VZTJ01004275.1 coordinate 1,269,290, forward strand.
AAGATGAGCCTCAGGGATCTTAGGAAGTGAACAAGGACTACCTGCTTACCTGTCCTAGAAAACAAAAGTCTGTTGAGATTAGATGCCTGTCCAGGCACTAATGGAAATCTTAGGCATTTTGAACAATTTCAAGCACTAAAATATTTTTGAAAAGTTCAGCTAGTGTGTGGATTTTTGGAATTGGAACGCCTTATCTTTCTACTCATATTTAATTTTGTAGAAAAATTCAATGAATAAACTTTGTAGAAACTCAATTTTGAAAGTTTTCAAAGGCTGGAAAAGACTATCAAAGTGAAATTCAACTGCACTAACTACTAATGCACTAGTTAATTGTAAGAACCCATATTCTGTTTATCCTGAAAACATTATTTGAGACAATTGCCCCTGCTTTATGGACAATTGAACCACAACAGTTTCTTCCACATGTTATTATTCAAAGAGGCAATTAACCCCTTCTTGCAGAAGTCACACAAACCTCAACACGTCATTCAGGATGGTGAGTCAACACTTTTGAGATAGCTTGCATGAAGTGATGTGATCCAGCTACCCCTATTTACGAATTTTCCTCATAGTCCCTCTAGACTTGTGTCTAGAAGAGCAGCACAAATGCAGTGCATATCCTGGACTGCTGAGTACGGTTAGACTTGTGCCATTGAGATTGTTGTATTTGTATCTTTACCTGGAGGTTTCTTAAAAGTATCTTCTCACTGGTTTTACACACATCTTTCATAGAAACCTTCAGGGAAGCAAATTAAATAAACAATTTTAACAACCTGTAGGCTGGTTCACTTATCTGTGGGCAAATGCTAACACGCTCAGCGGTGCTGCAGGCAATGTTTCACATACAGTGTCTAACAAGCTGGTAAGTCACCTCTGGCAAGGAAAAAGGAACAATCCATGACCTGCAGTGACAAGCAGGAGCTGCCAAGCAACACAAGAACAGCCCTACTAGCTCAGATCACTGGTGTACCTAACCTAATATCCTATATACCACAGTCCTCAACACGCTTGCCTAGAAAAGATCACGAGAGTTAAAGAAGCAAATGCAACACGAGCTATAATGCAGTTGTAACCAGATTTCCTGCTGGTTAACTGCAAACTGTATGTTTAATTTTAAAGCACTACAATAGGGAATTGTGCACTTCTCACAAGCACAATAGCTTCAGCAGAGAAATATTATCTGGATGGGGTGAAAACAGTCCTCTTCACCTCCTTCACATCTACACTTCAAAACCTGCTCTTTGTAAAGTTCACCAGGAAAGACAAGAGCACACAACTTCAAGTTCAAATACACACCTCAGATTATTAGTACCATTGCTATGTACTTGTTAGACATTCTTGGAATTCTTCAGAGATCAAAAGAAAGGATTCAACTCAGAGCAAGACTGTACTATAGTAGTGAATACCCTTTCTTTGTGCTGAATGCATTCCTGGAAAACCAAGGAACTTTTAAATTTCAAGTTCCAAACCAAACACCACTGAGAAAATGATTAGCCAAAATGTGATATAAATGTGATATAGATGAACTTGTTCAAATGCGGTGCAGCAATTTGATTATACCAATTTATTTCCTCCAGTGTGGGTTATTTTGGGTTTGGGGATTTGCATCATGGGGGTTTTTTTTGTTTTGGTTTGGTTTTTTTCCCCCCCCCCCAAAGCAGTAAGAACTCTGAAAATGTCAGGACTTTT